>PITA01007085.1:0-50054 GCA_004023965.1 Spilogale gracilis | reverse complement strand
CTTTGGGCCTTCCCTGACTGCTGTTTGGCCAAGCTCTTCACAGACCTCCCCAAAGAGCGAAAATAAGGAACATAAACCTGTTCCCATAAAAGACCTGTTCCCTGTTTCCCTACGTCTAAGAGTCTTTTAAGCACTGGCTTATTGTTCATTATGCTCCTTCTGTGTCTCCCAAAAGACAGAGATTCTGAAATAGCAGATCATGTCTTTTGTTCATCTTTTATCACTGGTACTCAGGCTGCAGCTGGTACACAAGAGTTCAGTAAAGGTTCTCTGAGGGGCACCTGGGTGGCTCAGTTAAGCAAGCATCTGCCTTCAGCTAAGGTAAGCCAGTGTCCGGCTCCCTGCTTAGCAGAAAGCCTGCTTCTCCCTCTCCCTCTGCTGCTTCCCCTGCTTGTGCGTTCACGTGCGCTCTGTCAAATATACAAAAATCTTAAAAAAAAAAAAAAAGGTTCTCTGAATGTAAATCCAGACTTGTCTTATTCTCTCAGACTCTCCCTCTTGGATGGTTCTCTTTCAGGCCAGATGCCTCATTTGATCGCTTATATTCTTGGTGACACAACTCACCAATCCTACCCAACCGCCTTTTTATCTCCTATTTTTAGTCAAGTAGGTATTATCTATCATACAAAATAGCTACATGTGTATGTATGTAAGTGCACACCCATGTGTTTATTCTTTACACACGAAAAGCCTAGGACATCCCATGAATATGAATCAAGCAACTCCAGATTTAGGTAGTGGTCCGATTCTCCTGACTCTATAGCATCTAAGAACTCTCTATTAAAGCTTAGTGATTTGGCTTTACTCACAAGTGAGGGCCTACAGCAAGTTTCACAAATTGGTCCCTAGGCTGGACATCAATTATTATAAATAAAGTTTTATTGGAATAAAGATTTGCTCATTTGGTCGTGAGCCACAATGGCAAGGTAAGTAGGTCCAACAGTGACTGGCCCACAAGCCTACAGTATTTACTGTCTGTCCCCTTACAGAAAAAGTATTTGCTATCTGTCCCCTTACAGAAAGAGCTAAAATCATAAATAAGTGTCATCTCTACAATCATTCCATCACATTGACAGAAATACTACCTACATCCTTCACTTTCTACTTCCCATCAGGATCACCATCCAGACCCCAGCAGGTGACCAGTCAGAGGATTTCAGGTACACTTGAAAACAAATATATTAGTATTAAATCCTCAACTCTTTCATTCTTGCTCTTTATCGAGCTGAGCTCTGAAAAGCTACAAGGGATATGGCCACCTAATTTCCTTCTCATCCATGACTGCAGCTACTAACCCGACTAGAAGACCTGTGTAATTTTTTCCATCTCCTTTGCTTTCCAAATCCTGTTAGGTCTTCCCCTCACTGGAATTAATACTTTTTATTAAGGTAACTTCTTGAATCAGAGGGTTTGAGTTCTAATCACTCACTACATCTTCATCTGATGTGCCTGCTTTGCCAATCCACTCTACTTCTCTGATTACAAACCCTAAGTCAAAAGAAGACTATTGGGTAAAAATTCAAATTTTGCTAGTATGTATGAAAGAAGTACTTTACAAAGTTATATGATTTATCTAAGTTATATGATTTACCCTCCACCCTCACTCACCCTGCTCATCCCTAGTTACACCCTAGCTCAACTCCAAATCTGGCATATGCAACATTTGCTCTCCAAATTTTCTTTTCTTTTTTGTGTGTCATCCTTGCGCAGGGGCCATGATAATCTTCTCTGTATCATTCCAGTTTTAGTATATGTGCTGCTGAAGCGAGCACCCCAATTTTTCAAAACATTACTTATGCCTTGCTTCCTTTTTTTCTGTTAATTACTCTCTAAACACGATGTCTAACACTGTGCTATAGTGTTTAGCGACAAGCAGTACAGAATAGCAGTTAAGAGCAGGGGCTTTGGAGCCAAACTGCCTGAGTTTGGTTCTGTCTTCATTACTTGTTAGCTGTGCAACTTTGGGCAAGTTACTTTCTTGCCTGTTCCAGTGCTTCAGGTGTTAAGAGAGGTGTAATAGCCGTATCTACATCACAGAGTTATTAGGTGGATTTTATGGGCCGATACATGCAAAGCACTTAGAACAGCTGTCTGGCACATAGCAGAAGCTATAAATGTTTGCTATTATTGTTATTCAAGCTTTTAAGGCCTGGTGTTCCCCTGTTTTAACTCCTGTATTCTTTTTTCAATCCCCTTGTCTTTTTTTTTTTTTCACTTCGAAATTATTTGTTAAATTGATTCAATTTCGAAACTAAGAGTCAATTTTGCTTAAAGTCGATGACATTCACCATAATTGTTCTAATTCCCACCGACATTGCGATCAGATTATTAGAACTTCTTCTAACTTCAATTTTGTCCCTTGTCGGGTCTTTCCTTCACCAATGTATTCGCCACAGGGCAGTTAAAGTAACTTTGAAAATTAAGGACAGCTAAAATGCTGTTGCCCGTGCTCAATCGCTTCCCCGTGTTCACAAGATAAAGAAAAAAAATCCTTAATATGGCCTAAAATTCCTCACATGTTGTGTGGCCACTGGCTACTTTTCCACTTTTTGCTCCTTGCCTTCCAAAATACTGAATAATCTTTAGTTCCTAGAAATCCCAAGAGTTTTCTTCAGGTTTTGGTCTCAGACTTCTGAACTCGCTTTTTCCCGGGTTTACGTTGCCCGGCGCCCACCCTCCCACCTATCCTTCAAGCTCTACCTTAGGGACACTTCCCGCCGCAGCCAAGTAAGGTCCTGGGCTACGGCGCTCCGAGCACCACGGCACTCAGTGCCACGGCGTCCTGCTTTCTTACGTGTCTCTTTCCTATTCCACCGCGGGATTTATGAGGGACTCCGCGGGATTTGTAAATCAGTTCCCAGTGCCCGAGACAGAGCAAGCGCTACGTGAATGAATGAATGTCCGAGCTGGAGGCCCTCCGTGATTTCCCTGGTGTCCCCGCGCGTCTGCCGCCTCGGCCCCGGCCAGGTCCAGAAGCCCAGGTACCCTTGTTACCCGGCCCGCCTCCCTGGCGTCCCCGCACCTTCATGCGCAGCAGATTCTTGGACAATTTCGTCTTGCGCTCCGCCGCCATATTGGCTCCTATTCGGAGCTGCGCTCCACCACCAGCCCCCGCTGCGCACGCGCACTACTGCGTGCGTCGTGTCGTCGTCCCACGCAACTCACGTCGTCCCGCCCGAGGGCTCCGCCTCCGTCTTTCGCGCCTTGGCGCGTCCCGGGAATCCCCGCGTGTTGCGTCAGGGAGCGCTCGCCTCGCAGAGGAGCTCGGGGTAAGGACAGGGCCGCCACGCTGGGGTGAGAGCGACTTGACGTGGGGAGGGAAACGTCTAAAGAGGTCTCAGTGGGAGGAGGCCCGAGTTTTGGTCTCTGGGAGCGGCCGGTGGCGAGTGTCGTCGCGTGTCGCTGACCCGGTCGAGCTGGTGAGACCTCTGACACGCTTGCCCCGCTTGTCCCGGCTGGACTGCGTCTGTCACGCGTTCCTATCGCGGACGGCGGGCTTCCCGGGCCCCGCACCACGGCCGGCGTAACCGCTCCTCCCACGTTGAGGACACTGAGGCAAGGGAAGGCTGCTCCGCCGGCCTGGGAGTCGGAGCGAGGGAGGCGGGTGCAGACCCAGGCGGTCCGGACTCCGGAAATGCGACGGAAAAACGTGCAGGCGTCGCGGGTGGCCGCCGCGCGCGGCTCTGACTCGGAATGAGCGCCTGGCGGAACAGCCCGAGGCGAAGTTACAGCCCCAGGGCAGGTGGCCACCTGTCCCGAAGGACCGGGAAGGACCAGGAAGACGGGAGCTACCTACGGGGCTGCGCGGCGCGCCGGAAGACGAGGTCCACGCGGTTGGCCGGAAAGCACGGGTTCTGACGCCCCGCGCCGCCTTCTTGGTGCTGGCTGCCTCGGCGGCGTGCTTTTACTCCCACCTCCTTACAGGCGGGACACCGTGGCGTTGTCCTCGTGACCTTAGGGACCGAGGCCTAGGGAAGGAGGTTAAGGCATTCAGCAGCGTTTGCTGCACAGCTAGTAAGTGTGAGAGCCCAGAGTCAGAAAATTTGGTGGAAGAAAACAAAAACACAAAACCGTGGCCCTGCCCTAGCAGGTTTTCTCAGTGGAGTCCATAAAGTTATTTTGATGTGCTGAGTGGTTATAGAAGCTCATTCATAACTAAGCGTGAGACAGTGGGCTACAGCCTACACCCCTCCCTTCCTGCAGCTGACCTTAATGGTGAGTGACATGGAAGAAGAAAAATGATGTGATAGAGTGACTTGTAGGGTTACTTTGGGTAAGGTGGCCCAGGATGGCTCTTGTCAGATCATAGTGCTAACTGAGGCTTAAAAGTTGAGAAAGACTTATTTATTTATTTATTTAAAGATTTTATTTATTTACTTGACAGAGAGAAACACAGCCAGAGAGGGAACACAAGCAGGGGGAGGGAGGGAGGGAGAAGCAGGCTTCCCGCGGAGCAGGGAGCCTGATGTGGGGCTTGATCCGGGGTCTCCGCAATCATGACCTGGGCCGAAAGCAGTCGCTTAACCAACTGAGCCACTCAGGCACCCCGAGAAAGACTTCTATGAAGTGTTGGAGGTAGGGTGTTCCTAAGACAAAAGAATGGCAACTGAAAGGTCCTGAAATGAGAACAAGACAAGATCTGGCCTAATTTTCCAAGTGGGAACAATAGAGGTAATCCTGTTTGGGTGGAATTGTGTCCCTCCAAAATTAATCAGAGTTTTGTCTTGGAATGTGACTGTATTTGGAGATAGGGCCTTTAAAGAAGTGATTAAGTTAAAACTAGGTCTTTAGGGTAGGTCTTCATCCAGTCTGACTGGAGTCTCCATAAGAAGAAGAAATTGGACGCACAGAGACCCCAGGGTTGCATGCATCCAGAGGGAACACTATGTGAGGACATAGAAGGTGGCCATCTGCACACGAGGTGAGTGGCCTCAGAAGAAATCAGTTCTGCTGACACCCTGATCCTGAACTTGTAGCCCCCAGAACTGTGAAAATAAAGTCTTGTTTAAGCGACCTGGTCTGTACTGTTTCATTACGGTAGTCTGAGCAAACTAATACACCACATAATTAGCGATAGATAGCAATTGTAATAATAAGAACCCTGTAAGAAAAGTATGGGGTTTGTGAGAGGGTATAGCAAAGGCACCTAAACCTTTCTGGCCTGGGAAATGGAGGGACTCTGAAAGGTGTGACATTGTAGTTGAGATTTGAAAGGGGACAATTTAGCCTGGGGAATAGCCTTCCAGTTAGTCTTAATTTCGTGCTACTGTCACCCCATGCATACATAGTACACATTTATAGGAGTTTAGATAATACCAACTCCCACCCTATTCATGTTTCCTTAGTGCCTCTCTTGGGGTTATGTGTTCCAGGCCCCCTGGAGATGAATATACATACCATAGAAATTCCCACAAAGGCTGGGATGAGGAGAGGCCATTTTTGGCCTCCCATGAATTTGTTAGAAGTAGTGTAGTTTCTCCCCTTCTTGACACAGGTGGTGCCATTAGATAACTAGTTGTTAGCTGTCATTTAGGTGTATGCAAGCCCTTTGAGGTGCATTTGAACTCTTTGATCTCAGTACAGTACCCTTTTGAATGTTCCTTCCCTTTATGAAATCTGTACATTAAGGTCTGGATTTATGCAGCTGTTCTCTGCCCAATCCCACTTGCCAGTAAGTTACCCTGAATAAAACTGTACACTAAATGGAGTGACCTGCTTTGTTTTCTAGTCTCAGAATGTCTTCTCAGTTGTGGGATACTTTATTGCCTCTGCACCACCTTCTAACATTTCAACCTGCAGAACTGAGGTTCAGAATTTTGTATCCATTAAACAATAATTCCCCATTCCCTCCTCTGTAACAACCGTTCTATTTCTTTTTATCTCTGAATTTGACTTCTGTTTAGAATTTTGAAAGAAGTTCTGTGGGAGCAGATGTGAAGAAGTGATCCAGTCTGTTGCCTGTGTCCAGGAAACAGTGCCTGATTATGAACTAGATCTTGAAGGATGAGCACATCTTGACAACTTAAGAGGAAAACAATTCCTGGAGAAATAAGAGCATATGTACGTCAGCTAAGGATGCTAGGTGCTCCACATAGACCTTTGTTGTTAACAGTTTACTTGCACAGTGGTTTCTGATTCACATTTATGAAATGTTGGCTTTGTCATGTCACTCTCCCAACTCCAAAATTTATAATAACTTATTGTCTGAGGGATAAAGGTCAAATTCTTCCACCTGACAATCAAATTTCTACATTTTTGACAGTGAAAATACTTATAATTATAACTAGTCACCAAAGACTCTTCCCACCCATCAAAATGTAAAATGAGAAGTGACTTAAGAGTAAAAATGTAAAAAAAAAAAAAAAAGTAAAAATGTAATTTTAACTTGAATTTAGCTACCTGACTGGAAAGATAACTCCTTGATTGTTCTGTACTACTAAATTACAGAATACAGAAGATAAGTCTCACACTCAATAATGTGTTTACCCATTTAGTTACAAAGTGAAGAAAATGTCATTTTGGGGGAAGATAAACTTCTATAGGTCTTCACACAATTCTGAATCTGTTCATAATGAAATTTGTTGAAAGTATGAAAAACTTCCCAGTTCTTCCAGTTACATCAAGAAAAGGTCCTCTGAGTCTCTTCACTCTTGTAGATCTTATCTAAGCCTGTGCAACCCAGTGCAGTAAGCCTAGTCATATATAGCTACTGAGCACTTGAAATGTGGCGATTGTGACTGAATATGTAGTTTTAGTTAAATTTAAAAATGAGCAGTGTAAACTATTTTCTCATTATACACATTTTAGTTTTGGAAGGACTATATTTCACCTTAACCTTTGAAAATTTAGTGTCCAAGTTGAGGTGAGTTATACATGTAAAATACATGGTACATTTCAAAGACTTGGAACAACAGAAAGCAAAATATCTCAATGTTTTTACATACTGATGACATGTTGAAATAATGGCTCAGATGTATTGGTTTAAATAAAACCTGGCATTAAAATTTTACTTTTTTTTTAATGAGGCTGTGATAAAACCTAAAATTACATACATGGCTCACATTCCTCCGTATTAGTTTTTGTTTTGTTTTGCAACTATCAAAAATTGATAATAGCTTATTAAATGGGGATTTATTAGAGATATACTGGATAGTTTCTGAAAGTAATGGTCTGAGAACAAGGCCAAGTTAAAAGGTCAGAAACCTGGGCAGCCCAAGGATCTCAGAAGCAAGAATTAACTTAGTGCCACTGTAACAGTGACAAACATCAACTGATTGCTCTTAGGACACTCAAGCTTTCAAAGTCAGAGTCAAGACCTAATTATAGTTCTTGTAGGACTATACAAAATGGGGGAGGGTAATTCTTTAAAGAGAAACAGAGTGCTGTAACCCAAAGAAGAGATAATGTTTGTAATAGCCAAAACAGCAGTGTCAAGTACAAATACCCATTTGAGGCAAGAAGGAAGAGAGTTTTGTTGACATAGCCCTGAAAGACAAATAATTGGTAGAGACTCAGTTGGAAAATTCTCTAACATCAAATCTACCCTTCCTCTTACTGTTCACCTGAATCATTTGATAAGCTAGTATTTATTGGCTGCCTTTTCTATGCAAATTGTGACTAGGTCAACCTGCTAAAAAATCTAATTAGTATAATCCTTTTTGCTCTTAGATTTCGTTACTTACCAGGTCCTCTTATCAATTTCTTGTTTGTGGGTATCTTGGTTAAATTAGAACTTAGTGCTGAAAGTTGCCCTACGGGACATCCAGCTAAATAGTTCCTAAACTTTGGTTAGATGTGGTTATGACAGAATTACCAGGAAAATTTAAAACACATCAAAACCCCAAATCATCCTTATTCCTGGATGATTCTGATGATCAGTCAGGATTTGGAAACTGCTGAGTTAGAATCTCCTAGTTGTCTATACCAGATTGCATCAACTCAGAATTCAGGTTTGTGGAACTTTCCCTTTAGCTTTTTTATTGTGTCCCTGTTCACCCTTTATTTTCCATTGTCACAAGCCTATCCTTGAACTTAATGGCTAAGTCTAAAACTTGTGTGTGATAGCTATATTGTGTGATAGCTATATTCCTATTTTTTATACCCCCTGCCTTTTTCATTCTTTAACAAGTATTTTTGAGCATTTGTTGTGTTCCTGGCCATTCGATAGGTGCTAGGGAAACTACCCCTTCCCTGAGGATATGCCACAGATAAGACACAGGTCCTAAAGATTTAGAGATAAAAGTTGGGGCCGAGGACCTAATCTGGATTTGAGGAGTTTGGAGAGCCTGTTCTAGGGGAAGTAACATCTAAGCTGAGACCAGAAAGGGAAAGGGCTGAGAAGTGTGACAGTGTTTCAGTGAGGTGAAAAGGGGTTTAAATGATACCATGGTTTAAGTGACAGGTCTGGAGAGACAATCTAGGGCCAAATCTCTAAATGTCATATGTTAAGTTGGTAGGATTTTCAAAGACACTATGAAGCTATTGAATTGTTTTAAGGAGGAGAAAGACACTTTAAAATTATATGATAGAATTATGTCATTCTTGAGGTCACTCTGATTGAAAGTGGAGTAGGGAAATGGAGGAAAAAAGTCATCTCAAAAATTCTTTTAGATTACTTTTACAAATTTCTTATACATTAATTTCTTCTTTAAACTAGTTAATCCTATTATGAGATAAAATCCAGGCTGATTGTCAAGTCTCCTTATACCTGTCGTCTAGCCTTATTTCCCAGCCCTATCTTGTATACTTCAATTTAGTGTCCTTTAACTAAACTGATCTGGATAGTGTGCCTCCATACATTTCACATTTATCCCCCTCCCATGTAAATATTACCACTGCCTTCTATTTCTGGAACAATGCCTGGAATAATGTTGTCTTTTAACTTTTCAAATCCTGCCCATCATTCAGAACCCAATTCAGATTTTGCCTTCCTCTTAGAGCAACTGAAAATGATCATTTCCTTTTTCATTCCAAATGCTGATAGGGCTGTTTTATAGTTTCAATGTTTAGTTATATACTGCCTCTTATTGTGACCTAACATGACTGCAGGTGCAGGAGGACAGTTCTGAGTTTTATAGTTATGTGAATATTTCATAGCTTCAGGCAGTTAATATATTTAATAAATACTTATTGAGTGGATGTGTGAAAACTGCTCTTTAAATTGGGTGAGACAACATCTTTAAAATTATTCACATTCTTTAATAACATGTAAGCCCCCAAACACCTAACCAGTACTATCTAGCTGAATTGATATTTAAATTTTTTTTTCATTTTACAAAATATAACAAATAATGAAAGGTCAAGGATGTGGTAATGAAACCAGCTCATTTTCCTGTACTAAGTCTATTCAAAATATTCTATTTAGTTAAAAGATATATCTTCGGACTTCCCATGGAAGTTTCCAAAGAAGCCAGCTGCCATGGGGATTATGAAAAGGAAAAAAATTAAAAATATGACCAATTTATACAAATGAAGCCACCATGTCCAAACCTGAAAGACCTTTTTGAAGGATGGAGGAAGTCCTCAGAAAGAAAAAGAATGTAGAAATAAAGTATTAGGGGAACATACATGATTATGGAAGTCAAGCCACAGCTAAGATGGATGCTTATTTTCCCCAAGGGGAAATTGTGTGTTTACTACTAATAAGGAGGAACAAAAGAAACCTCTTAAAGCAGAGAGCTGTAGAGACTAAATAGTTTTCTTCTTTACCCTTGATAAATTCTTTTTATTCTAAAAAAGGAGAGATCAGGTTATAGAAGTCAAAGCCAGTAGTTGAAAAGGAGACTGTTGAGAAATTGAACCAAACCATTTGTGCTAGGAAAAAACCACAAAAACAAAACAAAACAAAATAACAAAGCAAGACTCTTTAAATAAACTTCATATCTTCTGAATTGTTTTAGGAAAGATACATATTTTTGATAGTAAGAAGGCATCACCAAGTGTTAAAATCTCTTTCCTTTGTTGGATATGCCTACAGCTGTTTCTTTGTTTTGTTTTTCTCCATTTCTTGAGAAAGATTGACCATTACCTATTACCGCCATTAGGTTGCAGCTTACATTGCAACCCCTTAAGAAGTGAATTCATCCTTGGCATTGGGTTCTGTGAATTTCACCTTATAAATGACAGCTTTGCACAGATGTTTTTAAATGAAGTGTTGAATAAAAATTTCCTCTTCTTTCTGACAAGAATTTGAGACAGCAAGAGAATACAATAAAGCTAAGAAAATATCTAGTGACCAGATGTCTGGAAGAAAATCCTCTCTTCCATTAAGCCATTTTGCTCTTGCACATATAGACTTAACAGCTTAAAAGGCAGCAAACCCTCTTAACTCTGAGAGGATCAAATGCGATAACATGTGAAAACACCTTACCGAATGTAAAAAGCTGTGTATATGTGAAGGATGGTTATTACAGCATGAATGCAGGTTTCTTTTCTAGCACTTTTTTTTTTTTTTGGCACGGTTGCTTTTTAAATGGAGTGGACTCTATTAATTAGCAAACAAAAACCCAAATCTATAAAAAATATTGCACATCTTTAAAGTTCAGTTAAACCTGAATCTAAGATCTCCTCATACTTTTGGGCTGGCAGGAATTAACAAAATATTTATTAGTGCTCTCCTGGCCCAAACTGTGCAAAGGTTCAGGGTCTTAAATGCTGCTGAAGCATAGGTAAAACTTTCTCTGGTCACTAATCATTAGATATAACTGGATAATTTGGAGATGGCCATTGTTCAGCCAGCTTGGTCATTTTAGATTCTGCTCCTCCACTGTTTATAGTCCATGCTTGGTGTTCAAGAATCTTTGAAAGGACTGGGCCAAGTGTCAACCTCTTTGGGTGTACCTCACATGTCCTTCCTTGCCTTTCAGAATTCTGGGTCTCACTGGGCCTTCTGAATCCTGACCTCTTTCCAATATTGAGAAAACTTTAACTCTTCCCTTTATTGCCCTAGAAGGTACTCTGGCTATCCCATCTGCCTCCAGGGCATACAGATATACCTCTTCAGTCAGTGTAGGCTTTGCCAAAAGTCAGGAAGAGCTGTAGAAAACACACTTCTGCTCTGTGCCATATTAGATAGTAAGGGCTTGGTTGCCTTTTTCGAACTACTGAGGTGTGTGTAGAACAAAACATACAAAACTCAAACAATTATTCTGCTACTCTGGCAAAATAAAGGCTTTCTCTTAGCTTCCGCAGGGCAGAATTTTGGTGAGTGCATTTGAGATCACATGTGTCCTGTCTCGGTGAACAAGTGCACACATTTTCTTGATTTCTTGATTCTACATAGACCAGAGAAATGTTTTCCTTTTTTAATCCAACTGCAATAATTCTAATGTAACAGAAAAAGGAAAACACTTCCTCATTATCTCTAAAAAGCAATGATTTTAATAGTTTATAACTTACACTTGTTGATAAATACCTTCTATAACATTAGTGAACATTAGTGCTTCCCTGGGTTGTTAACATATTTGGATTTTTATAGTAACATTCAAACTACAAGGAAGCTAAGTCACTTTTATTTGTGCTGCTTATGGGATAAGCATTCGGAATGATTAATTTTGTTGATTAGTCAGAAATTAATTGCTATAGGGGCACCTGTGTGGCTTAGTCAGTTAAGCCTCTGACTCTAGACTTTGGCTAAGGTCATGATTTCAGGGTATGAGATCAAGCCCCACACGCAGCTCCAAGCTCAGCAGGGAATCTGCTTGAGATTCTCTCCCTCCCTCCTTTCTTCCCTCCCTCCACCCCCCCCACCATGCTCTCTCTGTCACTCTTGTTCTTTCTCTAAGATAAATGAATAAATCTTAAAAAAAAAAGAAAGAAATTGGGGTACCTGGGTGGCTCAGCCAGTTAAGCAACTGACTCTTGGTTTTAGTTTGGGTCATGATCTCAGGGTCCTAAGATCGGGCTCCCCATTGGGCTCTGAGCTCAGCATGGAGTCTTCCTGTCACTCCCTTTGCTCCTCCCCTCTCTCTGTCCCTCTGGAATAAATGAAAAATCTTAAAAAAATTAATTGCTGCAAATTGAATATATAGCTGTTTGGCATTTAGTAGATAAGTTTTAAGAATAGAAAAATAATTAAAAATTTTTTTATTATGGAAAACTTCAAAAATACTCAAAAGTACAGAGAAGAGGAGTCTAACATTCATAAACTCACCAGCCAGCCTTCTTATAAACTCTTAAGCAATCTTCTTTTAAATATGTCCCCCAGATTTCCTTCTCTCTATCCCTCTTCCAATTATTTTGAAGCAAATCGTAGACATCATATAATTCATCTGTAAAAATTTCAGTAGTTATCTCTAAATGGTAAGAATGAAAAAAAACAATCACAATGCTGTCATCACAAGTTAAACAGTGATGAAAGAACACTATTCTTATTTTCATCATTTATCTTATTTGTTTTCATAAAATTTAATATTAAATTTATGTCAACAGTAGACCTAAACATATTAACATATCCTGAAAGATATCCAGGATGTGTTAAGTGAAAGAGCAAGTCATAGAATAATATTAATCACATGACTCAATTTGTATTTTAAAAATTAGAAAAAACTTTTAATGTAAATATGCAAAAAGATTGGAAACATACCTCAAGCCAAGAACTATTGTTACTTTTTAAAGTAAGAATAATCAGGGCGCCTGGGTGGCTCAGTGAGTTAAAGCCTCTGCCTTCGGCTCAGGTCATGATCCCAGGGTTCTGGGATCGAGGCCCGGGTTGGGCTCTCTGCTCAGCAGGGAGCCTGTTTCCTCAGGCCTCTGAGAGCCTCTCTGCTACTTGTGATCTCTCTCTGTGTCAAATAAAGTAAGAATAGAGCTAGCATTGGGGATGGGAAAAGGACTCTCACTCCAACCTATTTAGTAGTTTTTTTTTTTTAAGATGCATATTACTTTTGGAACTAAGTTTTCAAAAAAGAATTTATGAAAGGAAGAATTTAAAAATAAATATGGCAATATATAAAATGGGAGACATTCTTAGCTCAGGATGTCCTGTCCAGATATTGTCTGTCAGCTGAATAATCTTACTCCTGGATTAATAAGAGTAGTGGTTAGCATGTATAATGTGCCTGACTGTGCGCCAGGCACCTGGGACAGGTGCTTCCAGTCTGATTACTTATTTCTTACTGTAACCCTTTGAGGTTAAGTATTCCCACTTTGCAGATAAAGAAACAATGTGGAGCTTGGAAGAGGCTGAACAAGCTTGGAACTGAGGTCCTGGGACTCCTTGCCCACGATTTAATCACTTCAGTGAACTTCTACTTCCCTTGGTTCTGAAGTTCTCACTCTTACAGAATGAATTTTGTTATTTCAGTTTGTACTGGTTCGACTCTTTTTTGTTTCTTAATTTCCATATCAGCCTCAATTACTCTATTTTACAATGGACTCAATGGCTCAGGCAAGTCAGAAGGGTAATTCCTCTCATTTCCCCTCTGATCCATAGAATCTGACTGGCCTAAAGGACTAAGAGGAGAAAGGATCCAAAAAGAACTTCATACTTTCCAGATTCGAGAAACATTTAAATAATAGGCAGATGGTTCTTGTCACTAGTGGCTTTCTATGCTGTTCTCCAGCTGCCTAACCTTTCCTTTTGGTGGGAAAATGTCATAAAGCTCTCCTTAGTTTATCTATTCTGTAAACACAGGACAAAGAGATTACAAGTATGTAAGAATAGAAGTGCCCACCACTTTTATTTGCAATATATCCAAATGATAGATGTAAACAAGCTGTAACTATCCTTTTTAAAAAGTTATGGATTAGTTATTGTAACTGTAGTAGCAAATTTATTTTTCAGAATTTGACCTTAGCACCAACAATGCTTTGGGCTTGTTTTTGATCATTTTTTTGGTTGGGAATAACAAATTTATTATTTAACATAAAAAGAATGCAATACAAAAGCAAATTTGTCTATTACACTATATACCTCCACACGTACAAACACTATGATACATAAATTATTTTTGTATTCACATTATTATATCCCTTATCTATTGGAGATAATTGAGATATTACTGTATGTCCAAAAGAAAAGTCTTTAACCCAAAGAAATTTGATCCTTACAAAACTGTGCTGAAATTAATCAAGTGATTATTTAAGAAGATGAGTAGTTTGAAGTTTTCTATCCTTTGTACTCCTTTGTTCTACCATCCCATCAAGGATCCTAAGAGTGCCACCGGCTAGGTTGAGAAAATGCCACTGCCAAGATAAGAGTCTTCCAGAACTTAGACCACTTGATGTCCCTCTTTACACACAGTGAAAAAGTGTAGGAAGTAGGAATGTCACTGACCATGGGAAGATACTGTCCAGTCCTGCTTGTATTATTAAAATAAGATTCCAGATTTTCATCACTTAGATTTAAAATTTTGCCCTTCAGACAAACTGAATGGTAGGTCACTTTGGTGGATAGTTGACACTGTTTAGAGAAATAAATTTAATATTGACTATTCTGCAAATGTATAGCTCTATTCTGTGTCTCTGTGTCTAGATTCCCCAAAGAGGATATTTGAGAACTCTCATAAATACTCATAATTTTTGGTGAGACGGTTTAAAAATAATTCAATTCTAACTCGTTTAGAAGGCTTCAACAGAGGAGAGATTTTTCTCTCTGAAGGGGGAAGAATTTTCTACTGCCTAACATCCAGAAATATTGTAGCATACTTTGGGAGATCTTTAGTCACTTTAGAGGCCATATTGTAGGAAACCCAACTCTGCAGACTGCCTTCTAAGTTGGTCTTACATCAGTGTCTGGGGTTATTGATGGATTTAGTCTAATTAACTGCAAACTTACTCCTCCAAAGAGTTGAATTTTTCCTGTGACTTGTATACCACTGTTGACTTTTTACTTATTTCATCCTCTGGATCATTTTGGAGTTGTTAGTAGGGGTCCAGACGTGGGTGTTTGGTCATGTATGATAAGTATAACTGAATTATTTAGCAGAGGAAGATGTCTGTAAGGTCAAGAGTTTCTTAATATTTTAATGCTAGGTTTGGAAATTTTCTACCCAGCTTTCTGTTTAACTCATTAGGAGACTGGCTCTTACAAGGTGAAGCAATTAGTGGCAATTCCAGGACTAGAGAGGTTGTAGTCCACTACGGTTAAGTGCTTTGGCTTTAATGTCCAAGGGTCTGGGTTTGAATCGTGCTCCTGCCGCTATGCTGTATGACCTTGTGCAATTTATATCACTTCCTGTGCCTCAGTTTCCACATCTGAAAACAGGATGATCATAAAACATAGTTTATAGAGCCATTATGAGGATTATATAAATTAATATGAATTCAAATAGTGCCTGGTATATAGTGAGTACTGAATAAATGCTAGTAGAATTAGAACTCATGTCTCCTACCTCTCAGTTGATTGCGTTACAGTTGCACCACATCATTTCTCCTGATATCCCTTAAAGAGTAAAATTTTTTAATAGCGTTTTCATTAAATATTTCAGTTGATTAAGTATTTTTTTCAGAAAAGAACACATACTTAACAAATATCATCTTAACCAGTTTTTCCATGTGAGAGATGAACGTGTAATAAAAGAAGGATTTGGAATGAAATGAAAAATTAAATGATGTATGTCTGAGTGTATTCAGGTAGCACATTATATAATAAATTACTTTGTAATACAGCCATGATTCCTAATTTGCATAAACAATTGGCCACTTTAGTGGCTCGTTAGATAAATTGAGCCCAACTAACCAATACAAATGTAATACAAATGCATATCTGGGTTGTGAAACTGTTACTGGAAACTCAGTGGAACTGAAATTTCCAGTAAAGGGAACCCTTGATTTTTCAATAAAAGAGGAAATATCTATTCTGGGTTCATGTAGATGATATGGATTTAGCAATGATTTGTCCTTTGATTATAATCACTTAGTGCCTTTTAAAGAGAGATTCACGTCTTTGCAGCTCTTTGTGAAGACATATTGTTATAGCAACAATGGCTAATCTTACATACATAATACTACCAGTTAGACCGTTAGTGCCAGTTCTGTGCATTGAGTTGTGTGCAGTGAGTTGAGCTCTATTTGTTCTTATTAGGTGTATGTGGCAGACACTCTGGGCTTCCTGCTCCCCTGTCATTCTCCCTAGCCTTGTTTCATGCTGGCAGAACTTTCTCAAATATTGAGTGGCCAGATTGCCTTAAGGGAAGTTGGGGGTACCCTTGGCCTCGAGGGGAAGTGAATCTTGAGTAGCCCAAACATTCTAATGCTAATTATTACCCTTCCAGTGATTGCTGTAGACATGGGTAGGTGTCTCATTTGGCCAATGAAAACTGAGAGATATTTTTTGAGGAGGAAGGTGCTTTCATGTAAAATTTATGTGTATAAGAAACCACTTCTGTCTCTGATTGTTGTCATCTTTATATATTGTCTGGAATTGCAGAAGCCAATATTAGCACCTTGAGGAGGTGCTAGCCTCAGGGGAGAAGCCAACATTCTTATATTTGCAGAGTAGATAGATAGAAAAGACCTGGGTCCTTCATGATATCTGTGAATTACCAGGTGAACTCACCCTGAAGCTACTCTACCTCCAGGCCTCCTATTTTCTAATAAAACAAGAGACCTTATTTAAACCAAGTTTATTTAGCTTTCTTGTTTCAATAGAAACATGCTAACTGATGCAATGTAAAATCATACAATTATAATTCTAGTCTCTTTGTATTCTTTGATTGTAGTTGCCAAAATAAGCCAAAGTCTGAAAATTGCTTGGTAGGACCAGTCATGAGCCTCCTCATGTGGTTTCACTTGGCAATGACCACACTCTTGGTAAATGTAAGTACTTAAACTTCTCTTAACCAGTAAAATTTCTTTACACCTTAAGTTAGTGTTTTAGGTACAATCATATAAATATTAAATGTTATAATTATTAGTCTCACAGGATTCCATTTTTGTTGCAGTTTCTTTGTCCTCTTTAAAGTTCTTTGGTTACCCTCATTCTGGGATAAAGTACACTAAAGGGGGCCAACACAAATGGGGAATCACCTTAGTCAGTGCAAGGAATGCTGTAGACCTTTCATTACCTTAGCATAGCTTCTCCTTTGAGCTGACATACTGTTTTTCTAATAAAAATGCTTAATTTAGATGTCTTAAAAATTAAGCTTCCTCCTTTTTTTAAAGTCATGAGCCTGTGAAGAATCATGTAATAGCAGCTGAACTTTATTTTTTTTAAAAGATTTTATTTATTTATTTGACAGAGATATCACAGGTAGGCAGAGAGGCAGAGAGAGAGAGGAGGAAGCAGGCTCTCTGCTGAGCAGAGAACCTGATGTGGGCCTCGATCCCAGGACCCTGAGATCATGACCTGAGCTGAAAGCAGAGGTTTTAACCCACTGAGCCGCCCAGGAGCCCCGCAGCTGAACTTTAGAAGACTGAACATATGTGAATTGGGATTAGTATTGTGATAAATGAAACAAAAATTAATTTGACATATATTTCAGATATATTTAATTTTTCTGCTGGGTAATTACTAGACATGGATGTTAATTAATTCATGTAAATCATGAGGGTTACAATTTATAGCCACCTTATAAAGTGAATGCATTTGGGTAATGATCAAGCCTATAGGGAGGTCTTAGAACCTTTAGAAAATCTTCCTCAATTAATTTCACTTTTTAATAAGCTGTTCCATTTGTGCTATCATCCCTTGACATGCCTTTACCATGTGTAGTTACTGACATAATAATGTATGTCCCTTTACTGTATGAGTAATTCTTTGAATGTTGTAGTTTCATCAGGAGATTTGTCATTGAACCTGATTGGGGACAAAAATCATGAAAATAGAGGATGGGGTCTCCGTTAAGGGTGAGACTCTGCAGTCAGGTATTTCTATCTAGGCAAAGAAAACTGTGAATGAACTGAACAAATGGGTCTGTTCAGAGAGACTCTTAGAAAGTTGCCAGCTGGGGCCTGAGCCTTTGGCATCGCCATACAGTAATTTCTTCTTTTCTTGGTAATATATAAACTAATAGACTGTGATCATTGTTCTTAATCAAAGAACAAAGTCCTATTCCCTTTCCTGGCAGACAGGCTGCCCTACGTCTACAGTGAGGAGGAAAATAAGAAATATCTATAGAAAACTTAAAAATACCCACTTAAGGCCCATTAATTTAAAATACCTGCCTGCCTTTTTAATAGGTGTATTTATAGAGAGAGATCAGGAAGAAACTTGTTCTTTCCTGTCCCATAAATAAGGGGACAGGAAACAAAGAGGTATAACAAAGATGTAACTTGATGTTACTATGTGTTTCTGATTTCTGCCCACAAAAAAGTAAAACCTTTCTCAGGATTCTATCTGCTTGCTGGGAAACCTTCCTCTAACTCATTCCTACAGAAACTCACCAGTAGGGGGTGAAACTGCTGCTTTCCACTCTCCACTCCCTAACTGAGCAGTGCTAGCTTTGGATGATAAAAATTTTCTCCTTTAGTCAGAATTCTGGAGGTACTAAAAGTTATATTGAAATATTGTTTGGCATTGCATTTTATAGGAGATAAAAAGTGCTTAATACTCTTTTATGAGTCTTTATCTTCTGGAATCTTGAAATTTCCTGCCCATCACAATATAAAGAATTAAAGTACAGTTTGTGTTGAAGATGAGACACATCCCTAATTTCGGAGAATCCTAGGACAAGACCTACAAATTCTGTCTCTAACAGCATGCATGAGACCCATAGCCTCAGATTAGTGTTGGATCACTAGCTCCTTTCGTGAATAAGAGTGAATATTTGTGGGGGCCAATGGGTCATGTAGCTATTGTGCCTGCCTCTATAAGCTAGATTGCTTTTATGTATATTATGAAAAGTGAAATAATAAAGTCTTTTTGAAAATTTTAATATGTCTTATTTGTAGTAAGGAGTACCAAGAAAATGTGTGTGTGTGTGTGTGTGTGTGAAAAATCACAGGACAGAGCTGTGATCATTTGGTCAGCCCTCCTGTCCTTCAGTAGCTCCTTCAAGTGCTGAAAGCTTTTAAGTTCTGTTTCATTTCAATAAGGGAGGTGAAATTATCATGTAGTAAATACACACAGCCTAATCTAATTATACAATAGATCACATTTGTTTTCACATGTCAGGTATTCTTAAGATGTTTTGTCCAGTTCTATCATATATTGTAAGCCCTTTGCATGAACAGGTTTCTGTATTCCAATTCTTTTATATTCTTAGAGGTGACACCCACTGCAAATTACAAGGATTAAGTAAATCCTGATAGCTTACCAGTTTTTATTTTTTAATAATAATTTATTTTATTTTTTCACTGTTCCAAGATTCATTGTTTATGTCCCACACCCAGTGCTCCATGAAATTCATGCCCTCAGTAACCACCACCAGGCTCCCCCAACCCTCCACCCTCCTCCTTTCCAGTACCTTCAGTTCATTTCTCAGAGTCCAAAGTCTCTCATGCTTGTCTCCCTCTCTGATTTACCCCAGTTCACATTTCCTTTTCTTTTCCCCTGTCCTCCATGTTACTCCTTATGCTCCCCAAGTAAGTGAAACCATATGGTACTTGACTTTCTCTGCTTGGCTCATTTCACTCAGCATAATCTCCTCCAATCCGGTCCATTTGCTACAAAAGTTGAGTATTTATCCTTTCTGATGAAGGCGTAGTATTCCATCATATATATGGATCATATCCTCTTTATCCATTTGTCTGTTGAAGGGCACCTTGGCTCTTTGCACAGTTTGGCGATTGTGGCCATTGCTGCAATGAGCATTGGGGTACATATGGCCCTTCTTTTCACCACATCTGAATCTTTGGGGTAAATACTCAGTAGTGCAATTGCAGGGTCATAGGGTAGCTCTATTTTTAAATTTTTAAGGAATCTCCACACTGTTTTCCAAAGCGGCTGCACCAACTTGCATTCCCACCAACAGTGCGAGAGGGTTCTCCTTTCTCCACAGCCTCTCCAACACTTGCTGTTTCCTGTCCTGTTAATTTTGGCCATTCTGACTGGTGTAGCTTGCCAGTTTTATCGAATAGATTAGGTAGTGGTTTAAAGGTCACAAAAAACTTTAGCCATTAACAGCAGAGGTGTCTTGAGCTCTTTTCTTTCCTATTTTATTTATTTATTTATATTTATTTTTAGAAAGATTTTATTTATGTGACAGAGAGAAACACAACTAGAGAGGTAACACAAGCAGGGGAGTGAGTGAGGGAGAAGCAGGCTTCCCACTGAGCAGGAAGCCCCATGTGGGGCTCAATCCTGGGATCATGACCTGAGCTGAAGGCAGACATTTAATGAGTGAGCCATGCAGATGCCCCTTCTTTCCTATTTTAATGAAGACTTTTTATAGGGGTGTTACAGACAAACAACATTATATTACTTGTAGGCATATAACACAATGATTTGATATTTGTATGTATATTGCAAAATGATCACAATAAGATTAGTGAAAATCCATCTCCATATGTAGTTACAGTTTTTTGTTTTGTTTTGTTTTTGGTTATGGGAACTTTTAAGATTTACTCTTTTAGCAGTTTCAAATATGTAATACAGTATTAACTATGGTCACCATTTAAGCTCTTGAAGAATACATTTAGGGAAGGATGTGTAAACATTTTAGTTGTCTCAGTAGCATTCTTGCTATGATTTCTGCTTCTTAAAGAAAGTAACAGTAGATGTAATTAAATATTGTAGCTACTCTAATCGTCAAATCTGTTAAGCACATAATTGTCCAGTATATGCTTTGTTGGTGTACATTCCCTTTCACCATATCGTACTTGTTTTGTTTTTCAGCATCTTTTGTTAGTTTCATTGTTAGTTTTCCTGTCTAGCCAAGTAAGATGTTAAGTACAGGAAGGAGGTTTGGAACTTTGGGGTGTCAAGATTTCTTTTTTCCCCTTGGCTCATTTGATCTATTACTTGCCTTCTATCTCCAGAGTACCCACCTGACCCACAGTTAGCATTTAATGGCAACCATGGGGCCCATAGTTCTAGAGATACTCAGGGACCCAAGCCTGTAGCTGAAATGAGAAGGAAACACACCAAAATAGAGAGATCTGCCTTGGTAAATGAAGATCACAGATGGAAATACTCTCCCCCCCCCACCCATGGACATGTGGGATTTTTTTAGAACTGATGCTATTAATCAATCTGTCCTAAAACAGAAACAGTTGCAAATATGTAATATAGAGTACAGTGGAATAGAAAACAAACCTTTAACTAAGCTTAATTTTTTTTGAAGTCGGGAAATGTTACCAGCCTGTTTTTTGTGTAATTGAGAATGTTTAGAAGCTTTCCTGAAGAGTTGATTAATATATCAGAATCAAAAAAGGCAATTTTGAGCCTAATTTTGTTTGTTTACTGTGTAATACAGGATTCTTGGCTTTGAAATTCTGCCATGCAGGGTGAAAAATGACTGTCAGTGTGAAACAAAGTAGTCTATTGAAAAGAACATTGTGTCTAAAATGGAACAGCTGAAACCAGCCCAATGCTTGCTATCTGGAATTACAATATCTCAGTCAGTCTGATTGATTCCTGTGGATAAAGGAGAGTCCAGATTTGGCCAAGGGTGGCAAAAGTGGGGGGAGGGAGGGAGTCTTTTCCTCGCCCACCTCTTGGTGCAAGAATCCTAAAATGGAGAGTTGATGGGAAGGCACTCTGGTGTACACTGGAGGAACTAGAGTAGTTTGGGGTCTTGATAAACGGCATAGACTGCTTTCCCCACACAGGTAGAAGTGACATGGTGAGGGAAGGGTTACATAGCTTCTCTAGGAGGGCCTAAAATTTTACTGTGCTCCCAGAAGCTTTTCCAAGGGCTTCTTGATTTTCTAAATCTGAATGAGCTAAGATGGTTACATTTCGGTACTCAGCTTTTGGAGGAAGAAACCATGGTTCAAGAAAACTTAATTTGAGTGAGGGAGGGCTTGCTGGCTTGGTTGGCAGAGCATGCAACTCTTTGATCTTGGGGTTGCGAGTTTGAGCCCCATGCTGGGTGTAAAGATTACTTAAGAAAATTAAGAATCTTTCAAAAGATAAAAACCTAACTGTGCTAGAAAAAAAAAAATGAGTGAACTCCAACAAAGAGTTTTTGCCTACTTAGTTAAAACAGGGGTACTTAGAGAAAAATTCCTGTCCTGGAGTGATTTTACATCTTTCATTGCTCAGGAAAGTACGATTTCCAATAGTTTCTCATTATTTCAGTCATTGACATCTCCCGGAAACTCAGTATTTTGGCAGTTAATTGCACCATATCTGCTAGATGGTCTTTCAAACCGAGAAGCAACAGAGAAGTCTCTTTATAGGACCATACATCTTGGTTTGGGGTTCAGAAAATAAGGTCACTGTATATAGAATGAGGTTGGACTGAAAAACAATCCTCAGATCAACCTAGTTTCTCACCCCTATGGGTAGATACTAAGGTGTCTGGGCCAGGTTGCCTTATAGTGTCTTATTGAATATCTCCCCTGGTAGACTGGGAGCTCATAGCTCAGAAGGCATCTAGTTATGAGTAAGCTTTGCACCTGTAATCAAACCTATTTCCTATAGCTTCACTTATCAAGGGCAATAGAGAATGTCCTCTTGTTTTGTTGTGATGGTTCTTCAGTTATGCAGAGGGCTACCTTGTCCAGCCTCCCCCTTTCCCTCAAGTCAGTCCTCTCCCAGGCCAAGCTTCATCCCATCCTCATGGAGCTGACATTCGAAACGACAAAGCTACCACTCAATGTAGGGATATCATTCACCTAGAATTTATTGGCTCTGCAAGACATACCTATAGAAGCACGTGCGCACGCACATACACACAGACACACACCTATCATAGTATATATAATATTAGGTAGTGGTAAGAGCTTGAGCATAGTATGATATCACATAATGGCAAGAACTATGTAGAAAGATAAAACAAGATACTCATAGTATAAAAGGGGACAAATACTATCTTATGTCACATAGGTTGGAGAAAACCTCTGTTGGAGAGTCCCGATGGAGAGAGGAAGTGAGCTATGCATGAAGGGAAAGGTTCTAGTCAGAAGGGTATTGATTCATAAATTAAAGCATTTTTGGTATGAATGGTCAATGAGGCATTTATTTCCTTAAAAATACTGTCTTATTTATCAGGTCCCAAGAAAATTAAGAGACTTTCTAAATATGCTTGCCCCAGTTAGTATAAACCACAGATGGATGTGAGCTTGTCTAGGGCTTTGGGGAGGCATGGGATTTATCATTTTGTTTTCTGTGGGCTTTTTGTTTATTTGTTTTTTACTATTTAAAAAAATTTAAATTCAATTAATTAACATATAGTGTATTGTTAGTTTCAGAGGTAGACTTCACTGATTTATTAGTCTTACATAACACCCAGTGCTCAGGGGTGTCTGGGTGGCTCAGCGGTTGAGCTGAACCTTTGGCTCAGGTCTGGGGATCAAGCCCAGGCTCCCTGCTCAGTGAAGAGCCGCTTCTCCCTCTCCCTCTGCCTCTCCTCCCTGCCCCTCCCCCTAGGCCTCTCCCCCACCCTCCTCATTGCTTGTTCACTTTCTGTATTTCAAATAGATAACCCAGTGCTCATCACATCACATGCCCTTCTTTTTTTTGTTGTTGAACACCCCCCAAAACTTTTTTAAAATTTATTTTTAATTAATTTATTTTTAAATTAACGTATAACATATTATTTGCTTCAGGGGTACAGGTCTGTGAATCATCAGTCTTACACAATTCACAGCACTCCCCATAACACATACCCTCCAAAGTCCATAACCTAGCCACCCTATCCCTCCCCCCCCACCCTTCAGCAATTAGTTTATTTGCTGAGATTGAGTCTCTTCTGGTTTGTCTCCCTCCTGGGTCCCATCTTCACAAGTTCTTCTTAATTCCCATTCCTCCATCCACCCCCCAACCCGGCTACCCTCAGTTTGTTTCCTATGATTAAGAGTCTCTCTTATGGTTGCCTCCCTCTCTGATTTTGTCTTGTTTTATTACCTCCCTTCCCCTATGCTCTTCTGTTTTGTTTCTTAAATTCCACATATGAGGGAAATCATATAATTGCCTTTCTCTGATTGACTTATTTTGCTCAGCATAATACTCTCTAGTTCCATCCACGTCATTGCAAATGGCAAAGTTCATTTTTTTGATGGCTGAGAAATATTCCATATATACATATGCTCCATATATATACATATATATAATATGCTCCATATATATATATATATAATGTCCACAGATAGTTGATATGACATCTTTATCTGTTCAACTATCTGTGGACATTTGGGCTCTTTCTGTGGTTGGCTATTGTGGACGTTGCTTCTGTAAACATTGGGTATAGAGAGAGGCACAGAATTTGTATCTCCTTGTCCATATGAGGCCTTTCTCCCTATGGTGTTTCTCTCTCCATGAATGTGTGCCTTCATGGAGTATAAAGTGAAGGTACCCCTTAGCCAGCCCAATCCTCTGCATCAACATTAGTGATGAGCAGGGTGATAGGAACCTCAGCCAGGCTGCTCTCACATTCCTACCTGTGGGCATGGCACCCCACTCTTACCTGTTCTTAGACCTATGAGAAAGAGTCATGTGGGATCTTTATGTCTCCCTCAATGACTCTGTCCTCATTCCTAGTGAATACCATGTCCTTTTCTGAGGACTCACAAATCACCTGTCTCATCATTTTAGAGTATTACCATGTTTCAAAACCAAGCTTGCACATCTGTAGGTCATGGGATACACGTTTTCCCCCCATGTTGAGAAAGTGGAAAACTATTTTTCCAGCTCCATTGCCCCAGTACCATTTCTATTCTCTCTGATTCCTTAAAGATTACTGACAGGGACTCTTAGATTACATCTGCAAAGTCTCTCCATACTCGGGGATGTAATTTGTTTAGGCCTGGAAATTCGAACTCATTTAAAACAGTGAGATGGTCTCCTGCTATCACCTTACTTATCTCATACTTCAGTTTCTTCTAAACTACATTTATTCAGCCCTCCTGAGTCTAAAGATCATTCTCCTTGATACAGAAGATGGAAATACAATAGAAGTTGTGATATACGACTTTCTCTTTGTTGCTTGTTAATGTTGTATCATCTGCCCCAAGCAGTGAAGTGTGTTTTTTAGGTTCATCTTTTTTATTTTGATTGTAGCTGGTAAGGGGTGAGTGAGTGTGTTTCTGAGTTTGTGGATGAAAGGCTTAAGCATATTTTGCATAAGCATATTTCACAATGGCTCATTGAGGGATTAACCCTTCTATCATTTTCTTTCAGTTCAATATTCCTATGCACATTTAAAAAATTCTTTTTAAAAAAGAATCTATTTATTTATTTGACAGAGAGAGAAATCACAAGTAGGCAGAGAGGCAGGCAGAGAAAGAGGAGGAAGGAGGCTCCCCACTGAACAGAGAGCCCGATGCAGGCCTTGATCCCAGGACCCTGACATCATGACCTGAGCCGAAGGCAGAGGCTTAACCCACTGAACCACCCGGTCGCCCTCCTATGCACATTTTATCTTGTTTCATTGTACAGTTATGAGTGAGGGCTCTGGAACCATACAACCAGGGACAAATCCTGGCTGTTCCACTTACTCCAACAGTAAGACCATGCATGGGCAGGTCAGTTTACTGGTCTGCATTTGAGTTTTTTGTCTGTAAAATAGTGATAATGCGTACCTCGTAGAATCTGGGAGTAAACAATTTAAAATTCTTCAAGCTTTCCTGGCATTATCTTTGTGGCTCATCAGAGTTCTCCTTGGTTCTTCACCTTGAAAACTCTAATTTCTCTTCTGCTCATTTCCTTCTACTCCTGGAAGGAAGGTTCTGCCTAGCATATCTAGGGACTTCTCTTCTGGTCCATGTGTTTCAATCCTGCTCATTAGTTTCTTTTGTTTGTTTGTTTGTTTGTTTGTTTTAAGATTTTATTTAATTGAGAGAGAGAAAGATATTGAGAGAGAGGGAGAACAGGTTCTCTGCCGAGCAGGGAGCCCGACATGGGGCTCAATCCCAGGGTCTCGGATCATGACCTGAGCCAAAGACAGACGTACTACCAACTGAGACACCCAGGCACTCCAGGCTCATTAGTTTTTAAACCTGGTCCAAGTTTTTTAGTTATCAGCATCCATATCCCATCATTGGGATTCAGATGGAAGATTGGTTTTCCTAGGGGCCAAATACCAGAGTAGAACCTAAATCCAAAATTTATAAAATACTTACCGATAAACTGCTACATGCCTATCATAGTACTGGGCACTGGTGAATAAATGGTGAGCCAGTATGACCCACTCTTGCTCTCATGGGGCTTACAACCCCGGGGGAGGTAGAACCAATTAAAAAGAAAAAGTTTGAAGTGCTGTACATGGTGCAGGGTACCATGGCAACACAGAGGCCATACCTGACCTAGGAATGGGGAGAGAGGTTAGGGAAATCTTTACGGAGAAAGCTTCATCTAAGCTGAGACCTGAAGGACAAGTCAGAGTTAGGCAATCAAGGAAGAACATTCTAAGCAAATGAGTAGGATGTGATGGGCCATGGGGGATGGGCAAGGAAGAATTAGCCATTCAGAAACCTACAAATGTGTTGATACCACACGCCAGGTATTTTTTCTGTAGGTAATCACTTTGTGTGAAGTCTGAGTCTGAAGAAAAAATGAAAATGGGCCTTAGCAAGGTCACCATGTAAATGTCTTTTGGTGTCTGTTCCTTGGGGTGTAAGAGATGGAGCAATAAGAAATAGCATTACGGAGGGCTCCAGGTGAGTGGAGTGGGTATTGTGAAATGTTCTGGATGCCGAGGCACTGGGCGGAGGGACAGCATGCTGCCAAGTCTAGAAGAAAAGAATAATACTGCATAGGAAAGCGGACCTTGTGCATAGCCAGGAAAAAAAGAAGACAATTTAGTTTTATATGTTACATTTTAATAATAGTCATTTGTAACTGCATAATGAAATTTGTGAACAAAAGTTCATTTCCAGAAGAATAATCTCTAACTGATATGCAGTGCCTCAGTAGGATTTGGCCAGGTTTTAATTTTAGCTTGAATAAATAATGTAAGATACTAGGCTGGGCAAGATAAAAGGAAATCTCTGTACTTTCATCTCTCCATGATGGAAATAATAACTACTTTATTTCAAAACAAGTTTCCAATTAGTTTCTGTGAAATATTATTATCCCCTTTTTCCAGATACTGTAGCTCATTTTGAAACTTAATTTTGATAATATAGAAACATTTTTAAGACTTACTCTACAGGAATGACAGTTATATTTGGAGAGAGGAGTGCTGTTGGTCTATAACTATATTATTTGGGACTGTTCTAAATAATAGTAAAAATAATGAAAAAGAATTAGTAAAAATGTAATCTCTTCCATGGGTATTCATGACTTGGCATGGACTTATTTTTAGGCCATTTCCTTTAAAATTGTTCAACGGGCTTTTTTTTTCTTCAAAACTAGTAATGTTTCACTTAAGGTTATAAACTCTCTTATTCCCATTTAAAGAGTTGATATTATTTAAATAATCAATGAGCTCATTCAGTTAACACTTGAGTACTAACTATGAACCAGACACTGGGCCAGGTGCTGGGGGCTTGTGTAGGTGAATCAGATAGATATGATATTTGCTTTTGAGGTTCTTACTTTAAGGGGTAGCTGAGAAAGTCTGAGGACTCTTTGAGGGAGAAGTCTTATAGAAATAAAGGCCCACATTTTAATTTGTATTTTTGGTCAGGACTTGTCCATTTTCTTTTCTTTTCTTTTTTTTTTTTTTAAAGATTTTATTTATTTGACAGAGAGAAACACAGCCAGAGAGGGAACATAAGCAGGGGGAGTGAGAGAGGGAGAAGCAGGCTTCCCGCCAAGCAGGGAGCCCGATGTGGGGCTCGATCCGGGATCATGACCTGAGCCGAAGGCAGTCGCTTAACCAATTGAGCCACCCAGGTGCCCCACGGACTTGTCCATTTCCTATTCATCATATCAGATGTATAAACTGAGGCACAGACCATTCAGGCTCAACCCATTAGTAATGAAGTGGTGTCAGTTGAAAAGTTGGTCCCCTGATGAGTTCTTCACTCCCCAGGCCCCATAAGCTCACTTTCCTACAATTGCAGGGTTCTGTTCACTCTGTTTTTCTTCCCTCAATGCGGAAAGACAGACTGGTGATGCTGTTTTTCAGATGAAGGAAACAAGGCAGGGGAGTTTACCCAAGGCCACTTATCACTTTTATGGGAGAGCCAGCATCACAGCTCCTTCCCTCCAAGTTTCCAGGCCGTTGCCTAGCTACGAAACATCCCTGCCTCTTCCACTGCACAGAAGCCGAGCAGGCACTTAATAATCATAATTGATGGTGCTGGCTAAGAGGGAGAGCTCAGAGTGGTTCTGGGGAGTTTGTTCTCACATACCAATGAATTTTATTCTTGTGGTCAATAACCTAGACCCATTTGTTTTAGATAGCATCCCTGTCTTGGTCCACAATGAAGCTTTCTTATCTACATTGATGATTTCTCTTTTCTCTTTTTCTCAACTGTTCTTTCTGTGGGAATCCAGTTGCTGTTTACAGGTATCACACACTTAAAAAAAAGTCTGTCTTAAAAAAAAACAAAAAAACAAAACAGCAATGTCTGGCTTCCCACAGAAGAGTCTCACTATAGTAGTTTTAAGGGATAGGATGAAGTTCAGGGAAAGTTAAATACATTTATCAGAAAGTGACATTTCTTCTTAAAGTGTTAGCTCTATTAATTATTTAACTATGTTAAAAATATTTGAGCACCTATTTGTTCCAGATACTAGTGGGAATAAAAAGATAGATTTGTTTATCCTTTCAATTATGATTTATTGAGTGCCTGATGTATGTCAAAGACCATGCTAATGCTGGGGATTCTGTATTTTTCGTTATGTTGCAAAGAGTTCAGAGGCAGTCAGACAGTCTGAAATGATCACACAAGTAGACAACTTCAGCTTCATATGTGCCTCAAAGGAGAAGCACATGATCCTGAGAGTGTGCAATATGGCGGCTTTAATGGTCAGAGATGGCTTATCAGGGAAAGCGATGCTTGAGTTGAATTCTGATGAATAATAGAGGGAACTAGGCAGATAGGAAGGAAAGAGCATTTCAGTCAGAGGAAACATGTCCAAAGCCCATGTGGGTGGGTGGCAACATGTGCAGTCCAGGAGCCATAAGACTAGTATGGTTGGAATGAAATAAGAGGTCAAGAGAAAGCTGGAAAGGCAGACAGAGGCAGACTGTGCATGGTATCGTACACCTGTACTATAGTATCTCATGGCCTTAGTCTGATTTCAGTCAAGGCTATGGTGGACAGTGCCATCAGCTCCCACCAAGTCTGTGCTGACCTCATTCTAAGTGCGCCTGGAGCTTCTCTGGTCCCCAGGTCCGGGGCCCTTATAGGAGACCACTGGCAATCTCATGTGAGCAGCTCACAAGTGCCAGGGAGTTAGCCTCCGCAGGCAACCCCCAGTTATTGGTGGATGACAGTCAGTTGGCGAATGCTTCTCCTCTTTGTCTCTGGCAGACAGTTTTGAAATGTATTCCCCCCAGTCCCTCAGAAGTTCCCATTGGATGGATCGCAGTTGATCCCAGTGGTGGTAACTTGCTCATGCCTCCTTCCCTGTTTCACTCACTTTCCCTAATCCCTGACTTCTGTTCCCTGGACTCACTTCCCAAATGAAACAGGGCAAGCAAGCTTTTGTATTCTGCTGTTTTGGAAGCTTTTGTATTCTACAGTTTGAGGGGAAGCCGGATAGAGATACCATATTAAGGAGCTTCGAATTTTGTCTTTGTCTTAAAAGCAATGGAAAAGGATTGTTTTAAACAGGGTGGTGAACTGGCACTTTTGCACTTCAAAGAGATCATTTTGGCTGCAGTGTGGAAAATGGATTGGAGGAAGGGAATGGTAGGTGAGGGTAGAGTAGTTCATGGGCTGTAGTAGTCTAGGCAAACACAGTTGGAGCAATAAAGATGGAAAGAAATAGATTTGAAATATATTTAGGGCCTCTAATTGACAGGACTTGGTGACAGATTGGCTATGGCAAGTGAGGGATGAGGAAATATATCAAGTGACTCCTGGGTGTCTGACTTTCTTAGCTGAATGGACAATGATGTTGTTCACTGAGTTGGGGGGACTCTGGAAGGTCAGGTGTAGGGGAAGGAGTATCAGTTAAGGTTCTTCAGAAATCTAATACAAACTATCTTCAATAAAAGGGGAATTAGTTGACTAACAAAAAGGAGGGGGGGGAAAGGCTAACCTGGCTTTAGGCATGACTTGTTTAGGGGACAAATAATATGACAAGAATCAGTTTCTCAGCTCTGCTTCTCTTGGGTACCTGTGGCGGCTTAGGGAAGCAAGATGACCACATTCTCAGACCACCAAGTATAAGAAGAGGGCTTTTCTCTCCAGGAGCCTGGCTAAGGCCTCACAGTGGCTCATTTGTTCTGATTGGATTATATGCCCACAGGCCAGGAGCACCCTGCTTTGGGGCGGTTGGGATATGTGGATTGGTTTAGGTTAATCACTGTCCTCTCCTGGTTGTGGATGAAGGTGGGGTCATTCTCATCGAGACTAGATTGGCGAAGAGTGGGAGGGGTAGAGTTCTTGAAGGAAGTCTGGATGTTGTTGCTGTAGGAAGGGGAAAGTGGATGCTAAGAAGGTGATTAAAAGTTCTCATTCCCAGGGAGAAAGTTCCTGAATTTTGTTCTGAACAGTGTTTGAGGTTACTTTAAGACCTTCAGAGACAATGGATGGCAAGGACTTAATTCAGAGGAGAGTTCAGGGTGGGGTAGACCTTGGGAGTAATTTGCATAAAGATAGCCATTGAAACAGAGGGAATGGAGAGGAATACATCCTGAGTGAAAAGGACCAAAGAGGAAATATTGAAGGATTCCAACACTGAGTTGGAATTCTTCTAGGTAAAGGGGAATTGATCTGAAAATGGAAGAAGGAATAAACAAAGAGGAAGAAATCTTGGAGGACTGACTCACTGAATAAGCAGTAAATGAGACACACAATAGCTACCTTCTTGGAATTCACAGTCTGGTTACCAGACTTGAGTTCAAAACTGATGGTGATGTAGAGAGAACTTAAATATCCCCAAGTTAACTGTTGTATTAAAGGCATGAATCCCCGGCATATCCAGTGGGAACACAGAGAAGAGAATGGCTAGTTATTGGTGGAGAAAAGGATCATGTGATAAGAGTCTTGAAAGATGAAAAGATTTTTCCATTTGGAGAAGAAAAGCTCAAGTCCAAGTTCAACTTACATACAGGAGTCAGGAAGGAATCAGAACTAAGGGATGGCAACTGAAACTATGAGAACTTTAGGAAATAAAGTAAGGTAAGGGTAAGTGTTGGCTAAGGAGGAAGAGCTGGAGGGCCCATATAGGTCATGTTTGTGGATGGCTGTTTATCTTAGGGTTTGACTGTATCACTCCATCACTTCAAAAACCAACTTGACTGTCCTTATCCTAGATTGGCCACTTGGTTGACATATCATGTTGTTTTTTTTTTTTTTGCTTGTATGGCATTAGAAGGACTCTAAATCTAAAAAGTTTTTATGGTGGATATTGACTGACTAGTTGCTGTTACTTCCAAAGCGAGGATAGGAATAAATGATTACATTTCAACAAAGGCAATTTAAGTTAGACATTAGGAAGTGTTTTCTTATCAGCCTTACAATTTATAGACTCAGTCAGACAATGAAAATAACAGCCAAAGAAAGGGAGGCTGTACAATAAACAAGCAAACAAACAAGTAAGTAAAAGTGTTAAATTTATTAGGGATGGGAGTCTTAAGGAAATGGCATCTGGAGCAATCACCATAATATTTCCAGCTAGCTATGTACATGTTTTTGAAGGAATTATGATTTAAGGATCTCATTAGCCAGAAGGGTTTATGGCACACTTTCCAGGCATTCCAAAGAATAGGATAGCTGTGATAGGCACATTAATGGCCCCTCAAAGATGTCCACATCCTCATTGCTACAACCTGTGAACATATTTCATTACACTACAAAAAATAATTCAGGTTGCAGATGAAATTAAGGTTGTTAATCAGCTGACTTTAAGATACAGAGACTTTTCTGGATTATCCTGGTGGGTCTCATTTTAAAGCATAGCATCCTTTAAAGTAGAGGAAGGCAGAAGAGGAAGTCAGAGAAAGCTCTGAAGATGCTATGCTGCTGGTTTTGAAGATGGAGGTAGGGGCTATGAACCAAGGAATGCAGGTAGCCTCGAGAAGCTGGAAAAGTCAAGGAAGCAGATTCTCCCCTAGAGCCTCCAAAAAGGAGGGTTCCAGCTCTGCTGACACCTTGATTATAGCCCACTAAAACTCATTTTGGACTTCTGACCTGCAGATCTGTAAGATAATAAGTTTTGGGGTTTAAAAAATTTTTTGGCTTCAAAAATTTTTATTTGCATATGAAAAAATTTTTGCATTCCAATAATTAAAATCACTTTAACCAAAAAATGGCACTCTGATTAAACCACATTTTATAGTCTGCAGGGCACCTTGGGCCAGCTTGGGTTTTACTCAACATTTCACTGTTGTCCCACTGAGCTCTTCCTTCACCAACATGCAAGTTCTTTTCCTATCCTGCCAGCGAGACAGGCAGATGGGAGAGGCAGGTGCAGCCTTCTTTGTCAGTAGTTCTTTGATGTGAAAAGGGGCAGCCCAGTCATTTAAACTTGATCCAACCTCTTTGCTTAGTTAAACAGCTCAAAGAAGTAAAATAAGGCAGTACTGGTGGAATGCACAGGGCTTAGTGATGGTGCACGCCTCGTTATGATTCACCTGATTGCCTCTCCCGTTCAGTCGCTTCTTTGGGAAGCAGTGAATTTTTGTCTTGTGTTTCTGTCTTCTTCAATTTTGATTTATCGAATTTCTCGATCTTAGCCGCATTGGGTTTGTCAGAAATGGTTGCAGAAGTGGAGTGAGGCGCATGAGCTAGTGAAGGCTGGTCTGTGCAGTGGTCACCAAGTCTGAATTTGTGTTGTTTTAAGTCAGGTGATGGAGGTGGTCCTAGTGGATGAAAGATATAAAGTCAGTTTGCTTCTGGGATAGAGAGAAGCTCGTTGGAAAGAGGGGAGGCCATGGACTCAAGACGTTATTATTATCTCTTGTTAATTTTTAAAACCTTTTATTTTGGGATAATATTTTGGAACTTTTAGGAAAGTTACAAAAATAGCGCAAAAAATTCCTGTGTACCCTTTACATAAGTTACCTAAGTGATAACATTATAACATGTTTTCTTTATCATTTTCTCTTTTTACATAAATACATAAATAAAATGTATACTATATAAAGATAGTATTCTCTAATATTTCCCTCTTTCTGTGTGTTTTTGTATTATGGATGTATATATAATTTTCTTTTTGAACTGTTGAGAGTAAATTGAAGATATGGTGCGCTCTTTTTCCCCAAATACTTCATTGTGTGATTCTTGAAAAACATAGCCATCGCACAGTGATCAAAATCAAGAAATCAAAAATGACACAATGCTATTAAATGTTGCCATTTGCCCCATTAATGTCCTTCACAACAAAGAGAATACTTTTTTTCAGATCCAGGATCTGACCCAGGATCACATGTTGCATTTGGATCCCATATCATTTATCTGTTTTCATCTGGAGCAGTAATTCAGTCTGTCTCTGTATTTCATGATTTCCACATTTCTGAAGGGTACAGGCCGGTTATTTCATAGACTTTCCCTCAGTTTGGGTTATGTAATGCTCCTTCATGATTAAGGTTCAGGCTATGCATTTTTGGCAGGAGAACTCAGTACTGGTACCTTGTCCTTCTCTGTGTATCATTTCAGGAGGTACTTGCTTAAGATAATATCATATGATCTCTGTGATATGAGAAATTTGAGAGGCAGGGCAGGGGGTCGTGGGGGGTTGGGATGAAAAAAATGAAACAAGATTGGACTTGGGAGGGAGACAAAGCATAAGAGACTCTTAATCTCAGGTAACGGACTGAGGGTTGCTGATGGGTGGGGGGGCGTGGAGAAGGGCTAGTGCAGCTAGGTTATGGACATTGGGGAGGGTGTGAATCCCATCCCTGTGTTGAGTGCTGTGAATTGTGTAAGACTGATGATTCACAGGACCTGTACCCCTGAAGCAATAATACATTATATGTTGATTAAAAAAAATAAAAAAATTAAAAAAATTAAGAAAAAGAAAATGTTTGCCAGGTTACTTCATTAAAGTTACTATCGTTCTCTTTATATTTAATAAGTATCTTGTGGGGAGATATTTGAGACAATACAAATAGCTTGTTTCTCATTATACTTTCACTCACTAAGTTTAGCATCCATGATTCTTGTCTGAAGCACATAGCTCTATGGTGGCTACATTTAAAGAGTGTTCAATGATTTAAAATTTAAATCTATGTCTCTAAGAGGTGGCGCTTTTTAAAACATAACCCCGGGGCGCCTGGGTGGCTCAATTGGTTAAGCGATTGCCTTCGGCTCAGGTCATGATCCTGGAGACCCGGGATCCAGCCCCACATCGGGCTCCCTGCTCAGCCGGAAGCCTGCTTCTCCCTCTCTCACTCCCCCTGCTTGTGCTCCCTCTCTCGCTGTGTTTCTTTCTGTCAAATAAATAAATAAAATCTTAAAAAAAAACACAAAAAACAAAAAACCCCACATAACCCCAATACCTCATCTCATCTAAAAACAAAGTAATAGTAATTCCTTAATTACAAAGTTTAAAGGCTTTAATTTTGGGATAATTTTAGACTTAACAGAAGAATATCAAAAGCAGTATAGAGGGTTACTGTATACCAGTGTTTTCTGTTAGTTATAGATCATCTTAGGAAGAACTGGCAATTTAATAATGCTGTGCCTTCCATCTATGAATGTGATTATTTGGATCTTCCTTGTTTTTTTTCCTTCATTGTTTCATAGTTTTCACCTTACAGATCTTGCATATATTCTGTTATATACATACCGTGAATGACATATCTAAAACTAAATTTCATTTTTGGAGAGCTATTATAAATGTTATTTTTTAAAAATTTGAATTCTAATTTGTCATTGCCAACATGCAAAATTGACTTTGTATCCTGCAAAGGTGCCAAACTCATATGCTAGTTCTAGGAGTTATTTTTGGTGTATGTTTTGTGATTTTTCTACTTAGACAATCATGTCATAATATGAATGGAGACCATTTTCTTTCTTCTTCTCCAATTTGTAAGTCTTTGATTTTCTTTTGTTGTTTTCTTGTGTTGCCTGGAATGTGCCCAGTATGATGCATCCCTCCCTTGATCTCAGTGCGAAAGCATTCAGATTTTTGCCAGTAAGCATGATGTTTCTTCTTTTGTTCTGTTACCGGTGTGAATTACATTGATAGATTCTCAAATCAGTATTCCTGGGATAAACCCTCCTCGGTTGTGAGGTACTATTCTTTTTATGTAATGTTTCATTTCATTTGCTGATATTATATTAAATCTTCTCACTGAACTCTCTCACAGGTGTCCATCCAGTGGCATTTACCTCAGATAAATGAATGGTCGCATCTCTTCTCTCCTTATAGATATCTGCCTCTTGTGTTTTGGACCAGTGGGTTGCCCTGAGATCTCATTTTCTAATGGGTTTTAAAAAAAAGTCATAGGGACGCCTGGGTGGCTCAGTTGGTTGGGCGACTGCCTTCGGCTCAGGTCATGATCCTGGAGACCCGGGATCGAGTCCCACATCGGGCTCTCTGCTCGGCAGGAAGCCTGCTTCTCCCTCTCTCCCTCCCGCTGCTTGTGTTCCCTCTCTCGCTGTGTTTCTCTCTGTCAAATAAATAAAATATTAAAAAAAAAATAAAAAAAAGTCATAAATTTGTAGTTACCTGCCTTTTTCTATTCATTCATTTTTTTTGGTTGTTGTCGTTGTAAGTGTGAGAATTATGTTCTATGTAGCTCTCTATCCCTGAGTGGAAACTGAAGGTTCCACAAGTTTTTTTCTCACAATTGTTTGAGTCAGAATCCAAATCAGATTTGTGTATGTTCCTTAAGTCTCTGTTGGTGTATATTTTCTTCCTCTTTTTCGTCTTTTTGTTTTTACTTGCTATTTGTTGTTGTTGTCAAAGATACTGGGCTATCTTATAATGTTTCCTATAGTCTGAATTTTTCTGATTATGTCCCTGAGGTATGACTTAATATGGTCCTCTGTCTACTGTTTTTCCTGTAAATTGGTAGTTAGATCTTGAGGCTTCATTAGAATGAGGTTTTTTTTTTTTCCTGGAAAATTCATAATTTGGATATTTTGTGTGTATGTGATTTTCAGCTATTGATGTTCAGTACCTACCTTTATTAATTCATTAAGTCTTTATTTTTAAGATTGTATTTATTTATTTGTCAGAGAGAGAGAGAGAACGAGCACAAGTAGGGGGGCTGCAGGCAGAGGGAGAAGCAGGCTCCCTGCTGAGCCAGGATCCTGATGCAGGACTCCATCCCAGGACCCTGGGATCATGACCTGAGCTGAAAGCAGAGGCTTAACCCACTGATATCATTATGAAGATTACAGTAAAAAATCTGTAGTGAAAATTCTGTAATGAAGTTAAAGGAAATGAGGCTCAGAGTACAAAGTCGATATAAACAATTAGTATAAACAATTAGTAAAAGTTGTAGCCAAGCTTGGAACTTGTCTTTTAGGAATGCAAGCCCTATTTGCTTTCCATAAGCATATTGCCTTTCTAGACACTGCATTATTAAGCAATAGGAAGATCAATTTTCCATCCCTAGGTACATGAGACATATTCATCTCTTTTAGGAAGATTGAATTCTGTTTTGCTTAGAGGCATAGGACCATACCAAATGATTATTCAAAAAAATTTTTCACCTCAAGTTCTGGGTTACATTCCTTTTTATGGATACAATGAAATGTTTTTTTCATGCTAATTCTAGTGTCTAGAATGGTGTCTAAACTCAACTCTGAATCCTGAGCACATTTGGGCTTCTCCCTGCTCCTCCAGTACTGCAGAGTAAAAGACAACAAAACAAACAGATGTAGATTAAGTACTATAAAGCAATTTGTTTTTTATACTGCATTCAAGACTTAAAATTTCAGCTTGGAAAGAGAGAGGAAAGAAAGAAGGAATAATGTTGCAATTGGTTTTTATCTACCACCTAAAATTTTTATGAGTTTGTATCTAAGGTGATATAGCCTCTCTCTTGGGGGGCAAGAGATTCCATGAATTATTGGTTAGAGACAACTAAAGAAAAATACATTTTTAACTCTATAAAAAATAGATTTATCATGTTCAAATCAACTAAGGACAGACATCTCTCTTGACCCAAGCATTCACTTTTCAACACAAGTAGATATATTTACGTAACCATCCTATATCATCTAAAGCATGACTGTGATGGTTCTGAGCTTATTTTCCAAAAGTGGGCAGAGCTTTCCATTTGGCAAGTATTTCCTGAAGTGTCTATAATTTATTAAATCTGTAATAATAAGGATTATTATTGAAACAACTTTCAATCTATTTCAAATCCAATTTTTAAAAGATTTTATTTATTTGAGAGAGAGTGGGTGAGTGAGAAAGCGCGTGAGAGGGAAGAGGGTCAGAGGGAGAAGCAGACTCCCGACTGAGCAGGGAGCCTGATGTAGGACTGGATCGTGGGACTCATGACCTGAGCCAAAGGCAGTTGCTTAACCAACTGAGCCACCCAGGTGCCCCTCAAATCCAATTTCTGAGCTAAGGAAGGATGAATTCAGTTTAACCTTTTAACCACATGGTTCTGAGAATCCCCAAGCAGAGGAAAGGTGCTACCTCCTTTGCTTTTCCCACCCAGACTAAGAAACTCTTAAGTGTGAATAGACTTTTTGGTCTATATTGAATGTTTTGGCCTGTGCTGGGGGCAAATAGAGGTATTGAGATCCTGTTGGACAGAGCAGAAAATGGAGCAGAAACCCAAAGAACCTCCTTAACTTTGGAAACTGTCAAGGGTTGAGCACAAGGACCAGAGTGAACAGATGTAAAAGCAGGAATTACGTTTGGATTCCTAGAGCTTTTAGAACATTAAGGTAATATGGAATTGTAGTGATGATCTGAACCAACCCATTTTGGTGAGATGACTTACCCAAAGTCACAAAATTGCCAGTGGCCAAACAGATGTTGAAATTTTGTCCTCGTGAGCTATTCCTTGAACTTCTCTTCCCCAAGCATCTGAAATTCAGAAAACCTGGGCATGGGGTTGGCTCTATTGTTAACTGCATTTGTGATCTTGAGCCAATCTAACTAGTTGTCACTGGAACTCATTTTCCCCATCTGAAAAATGGGAATAATAATACCTTTCAGATTGTAGTTGATTAAATGGATTTGGAAGCTCTTTGTAGAAGTAAAGCACATGGAGAGCTTATTAGAGCTGTGGAATCAAGCTAAGTCTACTTAGCTTCTTCTGTATCTACTATTTCCTTAGGAAATTTCATGCTAGATCTAGGCTTTACTTCTTCTGAAACACCTTGGGTGTGAATCCAAAGGCTATCAATATTTCATGCAATAAACGCTGGTAAGGCCGGTCAGCCCCCACCTCAGTAACATGATCCCCAGGGGCCCACTTACGGTCTGGAAGGAATCTGAAACTTGGAAGTTGTTGGAAGGATTATGTGGTCATCCTTTGGCATCTTTTTTCTGCTGTGAAAAAAATATATAGCTAGTAGATTTCACTACTATCTATAGGACTGTTCACCAGGGATCTTTGGAAAGAGTAATCTTCACAGTTAGACGTATTTTCCCATTTTGGATAATGGGATGATGAAGTGAAAAATGATCTTGGCTACTTATGATTCTTAAAAGCCTTCAGACTGAATAATGTTTGGTGAATTAGACATTATGGCAGCAAAGAAAAACTCATTTACTACAAGGTCCACTTAGTTATTTAATCACTTTTACTGTCATACAAATACACATTCTCATGCAAAATGGTGAAAAGTTAGTAATGGCATTAAAATGCAACTGTATAATGACAGCTCTCTTCTCTAAAGGGAGAGCTTCATTCTGGACAGTTATGATTGAAACAAGACTCTTTGTGGTGTGTATATTATAGAGGAACAGGGATGAGCATTCCTCACTTTGTCCCTAGGTTATTATGCATGGTAGAACAGAGAGACATAAAATTGACAAGTTAGACCTGGATTCTGTTTGTGCTTAAATGAGATCATTAGCATGAAAATACTTTAGGAGAATATGGGGGTTATTATTGAAGTTATTATTACCTTAGTTTTTTTTAGATAATTTAGGTCAAAGAATAGAATGGACACTATTAGCCACATATTCTGAAAATATCACCAGAAAAACCAGTCCTAGAGTTATGACGGGTATCAAAATGCCCCATCTGGATTCTGGTGTCGCCTGAAATCATGATCAAAAAGCACAGATGCCAAACCATGTTACAGATGGTAGGTGAGCAGGAACGCAAGTCACGTGGGGCAGCCAATGAGGAGTGGAGCAATTAGAAGGAGCTACATGGAGACCTTGAAGAATGGGAGGAATTGAAGTAGGGGGAACAGGAAGGCAGATTCCAGGCCTGTTTGGGTTCTGAGAACCAGTCAAGGATAGCGGCTGGAAATGCCTGGTTCTAAAAGTTGGGCTGATCCTTGTGTTGTATCCTTGCCCTTCTTCTGGGTCCCCAAGGAGTTCTTAACAATGAACCAATTTGAGGATCTTGCTCAAAAATGAGCACCAGTGTAGTCATGATACAGAAGATGCCAGCAGTGGATGGTGAAATTTTCTCTCCCGTCAGTAAGGGAGCTGTAGTAATTGCCAGTGTCCTCCTGGCTTAGCTCTGCTTCTTTTCTTTTCTTTTCTTTTCTTTTCTTTTCTTTTCTTTTCTTTTCTTCTCTTTTCTTCTCTTTTAAGATTTTATTTATTCATTTGACAGAGAGAAACACAGCGAGAGAGGGAACACAAGCAGGGGGACTGAAAGAGGGAGAAGCAGGCTTCCTGCCTTCCCACCCAGCAGGATGCCTGATGTGGGGCTTGAACCCGGACTGGGGGACCATGACCTGAGCTGAAGGCAGCCACTTAATGACTGAGCCACCCGGGCGCCCCCTGGCTCTGCTTCTTATCAAGAGCTGTGACAGAGAAAGTATCTATTAGGGCTCTGCTGTCCAATAGAAACATAATGCAAGCCACGGATGCAAGTCACAGAAACACATTTTCTAGTAGCCACATTGAAAAAGCAGAAACTCATCTGATAAAGTTATTTTAATATATATTTGATTTGACATCTTATATGTAATCAATATAAAATTATTAATGAGATAATTTACATTATTTTTTCAAAATTAGTCTTCAAAAACTGATGTGTATTTTACCTTTTTTTTTTTTAGCACCTCTCAATTTGAACTAGCCATGTTCTAAGAATCAGCGGACTCATGTGGCTGGTGGCTATGGTACTGGACAGCACAGCATTTTCTTTTCCCTTTGAGGAGTGGCTCTGCCTGAGTTCAATTCTGTATTTGGGGGTATATTTCCAAATGTCTGGGTGGTGTTAGGGCACCTCTCTCCATACCTAGTGACCCATCCCAGATGAACTCCATGTGATCTAAAAAGTTAAAATATTTACCAGAAGAATTTGTATGGATAACAGTTTTCTTAGCTTTGAATAGAAAAAGAAGTCACACAAGAAAATGTTGGTAATTTACCACCATTAAAATATAAAACTTTTAGATAGTGAAAAAGCCAAAATGATCATTAAAGAAGGGAGTCCAACAGATTGAGAGAGATATTTCCATTTATTGTGGGAGACAGGTCTTAAAGAACACCCGCATCGTATAAAAAACTCATTCAGGAACTCCTGGGTAGCTCAACTGGTTGAACATCCAGCTCTTTTTTTTTTTTTTTTTTTTTTTGGCAAGAGAGACACAAAGTAAGAGAGGGAACAAAAGCAGAAGCAGAGAGAGAGGGAGGAGCAGGCTCCCCACTTGAAATGAACTAAACCCTGCTCTATGCAGGGCTTGATCCTAGGACCCTGGGATCACGACCTGAGCTGAGGGCAGACACTTAATGACTGAGCCACCCAGGCATCCTTTTTTCTTTTTTTTAAAAAGATTTTATTTATTTATTTGACAGAGAGAAACACAGCTAGAGAGGGAACACAAGCAGGGGGAGTGAGAGAGGTAGAAGCAGGCTTCCCACTGAACAGGAAGCCTGATGCGGGGCTTGATCCCAGATCTCTGGGACCATGACCTGAGCGGAAGGCAGTCGCTTAACCAACTGAACCACCCAGGCACCCCTGTTTTTTTGTTTTTTAAATTTAAGGATCCAGCTCCTTATTTCAGCTCAGGTCATGATCTCAGGATCATGGATTGAGCCCAGGCTGGGCTCCCCACTCAGCAGGAGCCTTCTTGGGATTTTCTCTTTCTCCCTCTGACCCTCCCCGCCAATCAGATGTATGCATGCTCTCTCTCAAATCAATCAATCAATCAATCAATCAATCTTTAAAAAAAAAGAACCTCATTCAAATATAAGGGATAAAATTAATACCTCATTTGATTTAGGAGATTCATGCAATTTATAGCAGAGCAAAAAAAGAGAAAGTATTCAATTTGTATATTCCTTAAAATAAAACTAAACTATCATTAAAACAAGGTAATTCTTTATACTTACTAGTGAAGCAAAAATGATGGTGCCAGTGCTGATAAAATTATAGTAAAAAAAGTACATTGGTACAATCCTTTTGAAATGCAGTAGGACACAATAGAACTAGAACCTTAAGACTATTCCTTTCTTTTCACCTGTCATTCCATAGATGGCTGTATATCGTAAGGAAATAATACATCAGAAGAAAAGAAAGTTCATGTTTCAGGATGTTTATTTCTACTTTCCTATAATAGTGGAAAATTAGGGGGGTAGGTAAGCAAACGATACTAGATCACCTTAACCCATAATTATGTAGTCATTAAAGTGGTAATTATAAAGATTACACAGAAGAATGTCTACAGCATATTAAGTGGAAAAGAAGAATGCAAAATTTCAAGTATATTTTGAGTACAACAATATGAAACTATGTATGTGGACAAAGACCAGAAGGGAGTATATGAAAAAGGACAAAAAATATGTAAAAGGTGGAGGGATTATGAATGATTTGGTGTCTTTTCTTTTTTTTTTACAAATTCCAAGAGATTGGATCAGTGTCGTAGGGAAGGATCATCTGCATGTATCTCTTCTCCTATCCAAAGTCTCATGAAATATAAGAAATATGAGAAAAGAGGTTAAATTTATAGTCATCCCTGAAAACCTGAAGAGGCATGAAATGAACTAAGGGAATCTGTGGGCTTTGGATGATTCTGAAATTCAGTGTAAGTTCATCCTTGGTAAAAGATGCAATATTCTGGTGAGTGGTGTTGATAAAGGGGAGGCTAAGCATGTGTGAGGGTGGAGGCTATATGAGAAATCTGTGTACCATCTCTAAATTTTGGTGTAAACCTAAAAATACTCTTAAGAAAGTTAAGTCTTAAAAAAGAAAAGGAAGTAGAGCTGTGTTTTTAGACATGGGATGGTCTCTAGGATGGTGTTGCTAAAGGAAAGAGAGCAAATTGTAGTCTAAGTAGTATAATTTGATCCACTTTGTGTAGACAAAGTGTTCACATATATAAGTAGATCCATGCAAAAAAGATAGGAAGAGCACCCAACAAGAAGTATGGATGGGGGTCACTCATGTTCTAAAATATGTAACTTGGGATATTTGAATCTTCCACAGAATGAACATATCCCCATGTTAATTATGTAATACAAATTGAAATGCGAAAAGAAATGACAAAATTTTACTAATTTTTTTTACCTTTTTACTGTTAAGAATATAAAGTAATGCTTTTCTATGTATAATGAAAAATGGGAGTTTAGATATCATGAGAGTTCCTGAACATGTCCCTTTACAAAAGGCGTCTTTCAGTACTGGCTCACATTTCCAGGTGAGGGAAATAGGTGGGGAAAAAAGTAGCCACTTTTTGGGAGCATGGTCTTCAAAGGCAGTTTCTGATCGCTGTCAGGATTTCCTCCCTGGACTCCAGCCCTGGGCGAGAGCTGAGGGCCTTCAGGTTCCAGGTGCAAGCCAGCAGTGTTCGCTGGAAGGCGGGCTGACGTCCTAATCAGCGTGCTTTCCCTGTAGCACTGGCATTTCAGGAACACTGACAGTGGAGGAGAAAGGCACAGATAAGCATCATATCCCTGGCCAGAATGGGCCTTCCTATTTTCCAGATTAAATTGAAACATAGGCCCAATTGTGAATTTTAAACAGTGTCATCAGGATGTTTGACAGCTCATTCCGGAATATGGTGTGGTTCTATTGAGGAGGTAGAAGCTATAATCCAAATCTCAAAACTTCCCTGTATACACTGGTAAACAAAGAGTTAGAGATACAGCTTCTATATACTGGGGATTGGGGTGTGTGTGTGTGTGTGTGTGTGTGTACACAAGCATGTGCCTGTGTGTGTGGGCTACAACCCCAATCTGAAATATTTTATGCTGTTTTGTTTGAGAACCATAAAAATATCCCCCAAAGATAAAATTTTGGCATCTAAGCTACATTCCCAAGGTGATGCTGGGCAACATTGAGGGGTCGTGGGCAGGGATGCTGGTGATAGTATAGGGAGCAAATTCTGATGGTAGTTACGCTGTTTACTGATTGAGTATTTCCATTCTAACCATGCATCATCCGTCCATCCACTCAGCAAGGACATTTGTTAAAGAAAAAAGCCACAAAGACATATAGTAGGCTCCTGAATATAGAAAGCAATGTAAGTATCTTTCTTTCAGGGAATTATTTTTGTAAATGGTTCCTTTCGGAGAATCTTTTAAATTTTAATTTAACACAATTTTAAAATAACTGATGTATTTGTGACCATAATTCTGTCTTCTTGAAGGGAATAGCTCGGATCATCAAGATGTTGCCAGTTTATACATCCTGTATAAGATGTGTAGGGCTGAGATAACTGTTAAAGAAGGTGGGGTGTTGTGTGGGTATGCGTGCGTGTGTGTGTGTGCGGTTATGGTTCGTGTGTGTATGTTTGTGTCTGTGGTAATGGGTATGTGTATGTGCGGTTGTGTGCGTATGGTTGTGTGTGTGTGTGGTTGTCTATGTGTGTTGTAGGTGTGTGGTTGTGTATGTTGTATATGTGTGGTGGTGGTGGTGGTTGCCAGGGGCCAGCCCCAGCAACAGTCAGGGTCCGAGGGTGAGAGAAGGCGTCGTCGCTTTCGAAGTGAGGAGATCAAACTCAAAGGTGGTGTAGGGATCTCCTGAAAACACTGTTCTCAGGGCTCTTTATTTATAGCAGAGAGTTACATGTTTTTTCAGGTGGAAACCACATGAACAAAGAGTTTCTTTAAGTGATGGATCATCAATCTTGAGTGACAGTAGTGACAATAGTGTTTTTGAGGGTCCTTGCAAAAACAGGACATGCCTTGTGCCTTTGAGGGTCTCACACAACAAAACGGGATGTGCCTATTTCTTTGAAGGGTCCATACAATAAAACAGAATGTGCCTGTTATATCCTAATCTATAGACTGATTGATCACAGGCAGGCATGTCCTGAGCAACATATGGTTCCTGCAAACCCTTATCTCATTCGAATGTTTTACTTCTCCCTAGCATAGGGAGGTGGATGAGTGGTCACACAAACAGGAGGTTGCAATGTCCCGACACGTGGGGAAGGAAGGAAGGAAGGAAGGAGGAAGGGGGGAGGAAGGAGGGAGGAAGGAAGGAAGGAGGAAGAGAGGAGAAAGGAAGGAAGGAAGAAAGAAGGAGGGAAGAGGAGAGAGGGAGAGGGGGAGGGAGGGAGAGAGGGAGGAAGGAAGGAAGGGAGGAAGGGAGGGAGGGAGGGAAGGAGGTAGAAACTGAAGGAGGGAAAAAGGAAGGGAGGGGGGAATTACAGCCTTATGTTACATTTGTGTACCTGCTTCCTTCCTTCCTGAGGTTTGCTGAAGTTACCAGCACCACTGAGGTTGGAAGAAAGATCTTTTTTGGAAGCGGAAAAGTCAAGAGAATGAGTCATAGTAACTGAGAGTGAGTTGTGCAAGCAGGCAGAGTGCCAGGGTCATTGGTTAGGAGAGAAGGGGTCAGAAAGCACTGCCCAGTGGAAGAAGGGAGGGGGAGAGGCCATTCTATAGACAGCTGGCAGTTGAATTCCCTGATAAGGTTTTTCTTCCTCAACAGCCTTCCCACGAGCAGTGCAGATGGGGTTCTGACCCCACCACTGCTTGGCCATGGAATCCTAGGCAAGTCTCTAAAGCTCTCTGAATCTGAATTTCTTAACCAGAGAATGAAGTGATGGTAATTGATGATATCTGCTCTGCTTCTTTCATAGGATTGTTACAAGTATAAAAGGGGACAAAAATAAGTGACCCCAAGAGTTAATCTTAGGTGAGCCAACAGGTCTCGCATAGAAAAGGAATTATGGGCCAAAAGCCAGAATTAACATTAATCTCTAGGTCCTTGCACCAAAAAATGTGTTTTTTTCCCCTAAATTGGAAACTTAGACAGCATATTTAAAAGTGATATTCATTTTAAGTCCCTTCAATCCAGATTTGAGCCAATGTGTTTTGTAATTAATATAGATACAAAGCAAAATTGGATCTTTAAAATATTCAGATTGGCTTTGTCAAATTGATATTATATCTGATTCAGGTCTAAGACATTAGCTTGTGAGGAAGCATCCTTTTTGGACACTCACTGTTGTTTATGTCGGTGTTTTTAATAATCTCTTACAAGTACAGCCTGAGTAGACTCCTCTCTTTTCAACGTGGGCTCTGGCCATTAGTGCTTAGGAAGCAGGGCTGTGACAGTCACCATCCCCCTTTTTATCGCTGTCCCTGCTTGTCAGCATTCTGACAGGGTGGCTTTGTCGCTCTATGAGCTGGCTCCTTGACTTTAACAAGTAGCCACGGTGGCTTACACTAGTCTGCAGACACCTAGAATCTGGCCTAATTAGCAAGGCCACCCACACCTCTCCCAACTGCTCCCTGGGGCTTCCCACAAGGTCAGCTTTGGAGTGAGGTTAGTGCTACATCCGTAGCTTGCAAACCTGGCTTTTGATTCTGGCCTCTTGTTATATAGAGAGGGACCTCAGCATTAAGGAGGTGAAAACAGATCTGATCCTTGGGGAAGATGAGAATCAGAGTTGGTGGTCCCAGAGACAGCCAGGCTTGGGCAGGGGGCCTGTCAGGGAGACCTGGGAAGGAAGGGGATGAGGTGCAGGTGGCAGTGATTATGATAGGGTTGTGGCAGGAGAAGCAGATGAATGTAATTACCCGTAGACTCATAAATGTGGCTGTTCTTACTGCAGGAATGTGACCCACAAATGGAGGGATGACCAACAGACTGGACAGTGTGCTGGTTCCATCAGTAATATGTGATTTGATAAGGCTCCTTGGAGGCAAGCTCAAATGGATTGATAGTGAAATATAACCTTATTAGCAATAAAAGGAACTGAGCCATTACTGAGATGTATGCATAATGATCAGTTAAACCTTATGATCATGTACTTAATTCTGATTTGGGGGAGGAAATTTTGCCAGGTATGAAAGAATGCATGAATATATCAAATTGCTTATTTTCCCCTCTTTCAGTTTTGTGGGTAAGAGGATGTTGCATCCACGTTAAGGAATACCACTGAGCTCGTGTTGTTGAGAAGAGAGGCTATTTTCTTAGTATGGATGGGGTTGGGTGGAGTCTCTATCCACAGATAGAAGACCAACTAATGAAGTCAACAGCATAAAAAGATGCCATCAATAATAAATAGATACAGATGAAATACAGTTAGCTCTTAGTTGTGTGTGTGTGGCTTACATTTTTATAAGTTAACTTATGGCTAATGAACACAAATCTCTTGTGGCTGATTACAGATGTGCACAGGATGGAATGCAAAGTTGTTGCTAGGTTGGATTAAGCCCGATGGATTGAATCAGAAGCTCTGGGGGGAGTAGCCTAGGAATTTGTGGTTTAACAAGTTCTGCAGGTGATTCTGTGCACAGAAGGAACATTGCAAAATGTAGTTGAGGGTGCTCAGGTATTCTGTTTGGATTGGGTGGTGAGGGAAGGCTTCGCTGTAGAGCTGGCATTTAAGTCAAGACCTGAATGTCAGGAAAACCAAGCCATGGTTCCAGACAGAGTGAACAGAGAGGACAGAGACCCTATTTTGGGAAGGAGCATGCATGTTTGAGGAGCAGAAAGGCTGGTATGACTGGAGCCTAGTGGATAAGCGGGAGAGTGGTTTAAATTATGGTCAGAAGTATAGGCGGGGCTCAGGTGGTGGGGGAGGGGGCTTCTCAAATTTCATGGGCATATGAATTACCTGTGGATTCTGTTAAAGTACAGATTCTGATTCAGTCGGTCTGGGGGTAGGGATTGAGATTCTGCATTTTAGCAGCCTCCCCCGTAACAGTGCTGCTGCTTGTCCATGGACCACACAGTCGTAGCAAAACGTAGTCAATACCAAAGTTCTATGGGTGTGTGTGGGGGTAAGTTTAGGATTGTTTTAAATTCTCTCCTGGGCACCAGGGTTGCACAGTCGGTGAAGTGTCTGCCTTTGGCTCAGGTCATGATCCCAGAGACCTAGGATCGAGCTTGTTATTGGGCTCCCTGTTCAGAGGGGAGTCTGCTTCTCCCTCTGCCTCTGCCCCTCCTTCCCTCCTCCCCTCTGCTCATTCGTGCATGCACACTCTCTTTTTCTCTCAAATAAATAAATAAAATCTTAAAAAAAAATTCTCTGGTCCTGGCTAAGCAAGTTTTAACTTACACTGAGGCATTGGTCAGTGAGGGGCAGTTGATTGGATCAGGTTGTAATTGGGACAGCTGGGAGGTTTTTGCAACTAATTTAAAAAGGGAGGGTATAGTTTAGTGTTTAGTGGCAGAACCTGGGTAGGTGTGGCTTGTCTGGGTGTCGAGAGGGACAAAGGAAGGCTTGCTTACTTCAAAGCCCAGCGATGTCATCCTCTCCCGCACACGTCCTGTGCTCCAAGCGGACCAACGGAGCCTTTTCCTTAAGCTGACTTTTGTTCAGGGTTCTCTTCCTGCTCAACTCCTGCCTCTGTGGCTTCTGGACCATTTTTGGAGTTTCGGACTTTACCTCTCTCCCAAGCCTAGCTTCCCATTAGTGATCCAAATTGCTCAGATGTTTAGGTCTACTCACAATCCGTTAACTTCTTCCTGAGTTCTAAGACCGTGAGATCAGCTGAGGGACATTCCCTACTGGGGCCAAGACTGTGGACATTTAGATGAAGCCGTGTCCCCCAAAACACTATCCACCCAAATTATTTTGGACGCACTCTGGGAGTCTCTTGTGTTTCCTAGCCTCATCATTTGTTTCTGCCAGATTCAGTGTCCTACCTGTGCATCTCATGACATCTGATATTGATGTGTCCCTGAATTTTGGTGTCACTGGGTTGTCCTCCTGCCCTTCTATATGGCCTTTCCCATGTGCAATCTTGGGAAGCTTTTTTTCTTGGGAGTTAGTTTTGCTCCTTAGCTCTCTGCTGCCCTCTGCTGGCCCCCAGGAGCCAGAGCCCTTCTTCACCTTGCTCTCCCTTGGAGCTCTTTTGCTGAGTACTAAGTACCCCCAAAGTCCTCTTCCTACATTCATTCTTTGCTTTTCCCGTTTAGCAAACATTAATGAGGATATTCTATGTTCCAGGAAGCATACAAGACCCTGGGATACGAAAATAGACAAACAGTCCCTGTTTCTTTCTTTCTTATTGTCCAGAGTTAAGGCAGAACGATAAATAATTAGAACATGGCTTGAGAAGGGCCAGATGAGAGAAAGGCAGAACAGGGATAAAAATGGGAGAAAAGAACCTTTAGCATTGTTTGGGGAAGTATGGAAGGCTTTGGTGGGATTTGGGTTTTGAGTTGGGTTTTAAAGGACAGTCAGGAATATGTAGGTTGCTGAGGTCTTAGATTTATAGACTAGGAAGGATGGAAAAGATACTAGAAATTACATTTTGGTTCACTTAATAATGAGCCATCCAGAGTGTTAGAGGACAATGTCTTAGATCATTTAATCTCATATTATCTTTGCCTTGAGGTTTAAACACTAGGGTGTTTTTATAGTCCTGTTACCTTATATTTAAGCATAAAAATACCCAAGAAAAATAAGCACCAGGATTTTTCTGTTTAAAATCAGGCAAAAAAAAAAAAAAAAAAGGAAAGAAAGAAAATAAAAACAAAACCCCAGGAAAATGACAATAATAATCTCTTAAAGAAATATTTCCATGAATTTCTATATTTTTTGAAACATTCTGCCTTTCCTAAAAGCTGAGGGTATTTTCACTCTTGTATTATTTGAAAATTCTCTGCTATATACCAAATAATAACAGTAAATACATTATTTCCAGAAAAATGTTTTGTTCTTGTTGGTGAAAAAAAATTAGCTCACTAACACTTCACCCCCCCTCCCCGCCCCGCCTGTCCCCCCCTCCCCATCATAGTGTTCTTTCACTGGAGTTCTGCTCATCAAGATAACTGACAGTTTCAAATGTTATTTGTAAAAAGTTGAGATCCAGGCTGGACATCTTGCCTGCACAATGGCACCAGCTGAGGATAAATGGTAAGTTAAGGAGCCTCCCTACCTTCCTCCCCTCTCAAACTTCTCAGCAGGAGGTACAGTAAACAGCATTTGGCTTGGTAACTTAACTGGGGAGGCATTGGAACTCCATGGAAGTTGAAGTTATTACACTCTTACCTGGATAAAAAATAAAAATGGACTGTTCTCAGCTTTTTGGTTAAGGAGCTCATGTCTTCTCATAGAGCATGGCCCTTGCCTTACCTCTTTTTACATCCTTGGCTCTTCTCGGAGGATCTGACTCATGGTAGGTGCTTTTAAAATGTTAATATAATTGAGTTGAATTTTATTGCCCTCCAGACAGAAGAACCATCTTTATGCCTTCCTACTTGGTAGTGGTCCTGGAAAAGAGTTTCCTTAGCTGAGTATTCTATCGCACACACACAGACTTTCACAGGAACTATGGAAGGGCCTATTTCTTTACATTCACTCACTATGCTCCCGTTTCTGAATCTTCAGGCTACCCTCAGTTCTTGACACAATCTTTCTATTATGATTCAGAAAACCACTAACAGCCTTTGCTAGTCCTTCCTTAGGATTCATCTCTTTCCTGAAAAAATTCATTGGTAGCTGAGCTGTGGCAACAAAGATGAGACAGATAGAAGACGGTGTCA
>PITA01007084.1:0-94601 GCA_004023965.1 Spilogale gracilis | reverse complement strand
GAATATGATTTTCCTACTTCTTAATTTTGAATCAAGATTATAGTAGTTTCATACATTAAGCTGGGCTATATTACTACTATTTTTATTCTGTAAATAATTTTTTCAAGATGAAACAGATTTCTTCCATATAAATGATAAGATTTAGTTGTAAAACCATCTGTGAGTAACATTTAGTGATATTATCTTTATGGAGATTGTTAATTGATTCAATGTATTTAATGCCTATAGGATTATTCAGTGTTCCCATTTCTTTCTGAATTGGTTTGATGTCACTTTCCTAGGAAGTTTTCTCACTCCATATGTTTTCAGATATTTTGGCATAGATTTGTTTATAATATTCTATTACTATTTTTTAAATCTCTGCTGTATCTTTAGTTCTACTGTCATTTTAATTCTTTTTTTAAAAGATTTTTTTTTAATTTATTTGACAGAGAGAAACACAGCCAGAGAGGGAACACAAGCAGGGGGAATGAGAGAGGGAGAAGCAGGCTTCCCTCTGAGCAGGGAGCCCGATGTGGGACTCGATCCCGTGTCTCCAGGATCATGACTTGAGCCAAAGGCAGTCGCTCAACCAACTGAGCCACCCAAGCACCCCTGTCATTTTAATTCTTGACATTATTTGTATTTTCATTGTTTTTCTATTTCTGTCAACCTGTCAAAGGTATGATGCTTTATGTGTATTTTATTTTTTTTTATTTTAAAAATTTTATTTATTTGACAGAGAGAAACATAGCCAGAGAGGGAACACAAGCAGGGGGAGTGAGAGAGGGAGAAGCAGGCTTCCCGCTGAGCAGAGAGCCCGATGTGAGGCTCCATCCCAGGTCTCCAGGATCATGAGCTGAGCCAAAGGCAGTCGCTTAACCAACTGAGCCACCCAGGCGCCCCGCTTTATGTGTATTTTAATAATCATTGTTTTAGCTTAGCAGTTCTTTTATTTTGTATATTTGTTTTATATTCCATTGATTTCTATTCATCTTTTTAAAAAAAGATTTTTATTTATTTATTTGACAGGGAGAGACACAGCAAGAGAGGGAACACAAGCAGGAGGAGTGAGAGAGGGAGAAGCAGGATTCCCACTGAGCAGGCAGAACGATGTGGGGCTCAATCCTGATCTGGGACTTTAGGATCATGACCTCAGCCAATGGCAGATGCTTAACAACTGAGCCACCCAGGCACCCCTCTATTCATCTCTTTATTAGATTTGTCCTTTGAATATATTTAGGTCTATTCTTTTTGTTGTCTTTCTGTCTAAGGTTGGACACTGAGCTCACTTATTTGTAGTCTTCTTTAGTTTCTAATATACGTGATAAAGGCTGTAGATTTTTATTTAATCAATTTGGTCATATCTACCTAGTGTTAATATGCCATATTTTGCTTCATGCAGGAAATCTTTTTTATTTAATGTCCATATTGATACTTTCATCCAGTCAAAAATTATTTATATTTTTAGCTTCCTACTATAGAAATAAATTTTATTAAATATCATTTTATAACTGACTTCTTATTTGTTTGTAGTTTTTTGGCATTTTATTTTTTTCCAGCTTTATTGATATATAATTAACAAATTAAAAATTGTATATATTGAAGATATATAACATGATGGTTTGATATATGTATACAATATGAAGTAATTACCACAATCAAGTTAATTCTTACTTATTTCTAAAGTTATAGAATTATGGTCAATAAATTATCTGTATGATAACAATGAAAAACTGTTGAAATTTTTTAATGGGTTAGCATTTGTTAAAACAAATTGCATAAATATCTCATGAGTATTTGAGAAGGACTTATATTCTTTGATTGTATTTGCTTCAGGAAAAGATCTATTATTAAATAAAACTTATAAAGCATATTCTTCAAATTCCACTTGGTTTAATCACCTTTGGCTTTATCTGTTAGCTACATACAAGTTAGAATTAGTACATCTTCTTGGGGAATTAAGCCTGTTTTCATTATGTAGTGATTCCACTGGTCTTGAATAACATTCTTGTCTTAAAATCTATTTTTTCCTCACTTAATAATATCTATGCTGTTTCTGGTATTCACCTTATATGACTTCCATCCTTTCAGATTTAACATTTTGACATCTTCATATTTTGGTTTATTGTCTATAACTACAACTGGACTTTGAAATTTTCAGTGTGCACATAGTTGATTACTGATTAAACCTTGTTTATATCACTTTATTCTAAGCTTTCTAATATTCTGCTTTTATGTGTGTTATTTTTTTTATTGTCTTTTTTTTTGGAAGAGTTTTCCAGGGTCTTCACTTGTTAATTTTTCATATTAGTTCTTAAATCTACACATTTGGTTGCTATCATATTATTTCTATTCTTTTATGAGTTACTCTTACAATTGTATCATGAATGCCTAATGAAACTCTTAATATAATCAGGATGTTAATTCTCCTTTCAAATACCAAGAACTTTGATTGTGTTTTGTATCCCCCAATTTATATGATATTTTATCTTTTTTACTTTTTATTTTATCTTTTTTACTTTTTACCCAAATTATCCATATAGTTAGCATGTACATGTTTTTACACACATGTTTACTATTTTACTATTTTACACATGTTTACAGTTTATTTTCTCACCATTTTTTCTCAGACCTTCTTCTAGGGTCATTTTCTTTCTTTCTGAGATGCATACTTCATTTACAAGTTTTTTCAACAAGAGTCTATTGATAGTAAAGTCCATTTTGTTTAGTTGCAAATATATTTTCCATCACTTACAGAAAATAGTTTTGTGGGTGTAGAAATTCTCTACCCACTTTGAAGATAATCTTCCATTATTGTCTAGATTATAGTATTACTCCTACAACAGCAGTTGTCAATATAATTATGGGTCATAAGAAGATAACTTGTGGCTTTTTAAAAATATTTGATGGAGTTTTTGTTTGGGAATGGTATATCTACTTCACTACAAAGTATCAAGTATCAAAGTATTTCACGTCTTTTCATTTATCCTATTAGTAGTCATAATGATTTTTGTGTCATATAAAATCATGTAAATTTCTAAAAAAACTTACCAACCATTCTCTTCTAACATTAATTTTTTCTCATTGCTTTATTCTTTATTTCTGAAACTCTAATCATATCAATGTTGGACCATCTCCATCTATCCTATATATCTTTCACCTCTTACTCATGTTATACTTTTCATTTCCTCTGTGCTAGAGATTAAATAATTTCTCAATATCTCTCCTAGTTCATTAATATTTTCTACAGATTTATTTAACTTGCTATTTCATCTTCAGGTCATTTTAAATTTATTTTCTTTCATTTTCAATTCTCTTTAATAAAAGTCAAATCTTTCTGGTGTTTATGATAACTTCTTATACATTGCTATTTTTATGCCATCCTTTTAAAAAAACTATTTATATATAATTATTTTATATTCTAAATCTGTTAATTCCAATATATGAAGTCCTTTACCTATTGTGTTATTTTTGCTGTATCTCAAACATAATAGTTTCTTTTCTGAAGTGCACAGCATTTTTTAATTTGAATTAATGTTTTGCAGAATTTAATATGTTGGAAACCTCAGATTTTCCTGGGTCTGTTTTCCTGCTTAAAGGATGTCATGAGAAGAACTGCTTGGGACCAATGTAAGTTAATATCTTATCTTATCTTAACATGCTCAGTTGACATGGGTTATAAAAATTTGAAATTCAGAGCCACCTGAGAGAAGTACAGTGTTTCTAAATTATGAAATAAGACTATCATTTCAATGATTGTCATTATTTTTAGATCATACCTTTTACTTTTTTGAGATGGTAAAGACCAGTGTTTTTTTATGTTCCTTCTGCTTTCCTGTTCAGAAAATTTTTGATAATCTACCCTTTTGCTACTGTGTAGCTTTTTTATATTATCCCAGATTATTTCAGGGGTGTGCTATTTATCTCTTTCTAACTCGGTGGCCTAAGGATAATATCTAATTGCCTACATGCCTTATCATTTATTTAAGACCTAGGTAACTGACACATACATTTGTTCTTAGGAACATCTCCTAGATTTTGTTTACTTAATGCTCATTTGGTTTCAGCAAACTTTTCCTATTTGGGGATCCTTAGTAATGTTTCTTACTTCCTCATAAGCTAAAAAAGTCACTCATTTAAATACAAATGCATGTTGAAATTTACCCAGGATCAACTTGTACTGGAGAAGAAAGGTGTGGTTGTTTCTTTGTTTATTTTTAGAAAATCCAATCAATCAGAAAGCTAAAAACATAAGTTTTTAATATGGAATGTGCTCTTTCTCAGATTCTTTGATTCAAATGCTTTAAAAGAGGACAGTCTGAGGCCCAAAGCCAAGTTTAAGGGTGATCAGGATATGAAACTGAGTATTTCCCCAGTACAGTGCTATTCATAATATCAACATTTTTTTTAAAGATTAATTTATTTGAGACAGAAGCTGGGGGGGAGGCAGAGGGAGCAGGAAAGAAAGTCTTAAGCAGATTCTGCCCTAAGTGGAGCTCAATCTCACAAACCTGAGATCATGACCTGAGCCAAAACCGAGAGCCCAACACTGAACCAACTGCACAACACAGGCACCCCAATAGGAACATTTTTTTTTCTACTTTCTGATCTCAACTCTTCATTTACAATTAAGAGGCATATGATTTACGAAACTGCTATTCTAATATAATCTGATTTCAGAGGTCATTAGAATAAGTTAATTTTGGCTTTTAAAATGTATTTCTCTGAGGCTCACTAATTAGAAATTGCTTCCAATCTCTAAAAGATTAATAGTCATCAAAAATATGATTTAATGATTTCTGAAAAACATTTAGACTTACTCTTGGAATAAGCTCATTCAACTTAACCCTGAGTGTGTAGCATATGTGGCAATGACAGACTAGAATACTATGTTAGGGGATTAAATAGGTTTCTGTGCAGTCAATAAAGCCCCTCTTCTAGGACTATACATAAGTAGCCATAATCTCTCATAGATCCAAAAAGAAACTATCCTGACTCAAATTCAGCATGGATAAAGGCAGAAGCAAATTGCTCTTCTATATAGAAAGTCGAGGTCACTGAAATCATCCCTCCCTTGAATGAGGTTTAAAACAAAACTGTGAACAAAATTGAACAGTTGACATGACATAAATAAAATAAACAAACTCCATGTTATAAGAGCCAAACAATAGTTGACAGTGTATAGAGTAACTAGTAATCAACACTTTTATAATTATCAGATTAAAGAATACTTTTACTTCTAAGGACATTTTACTTTTACATGATTAGGTGATTTTACATTTCCCAGAGTAAAATCAAGCTCTCTATTTGAGTTGGCACAAAGGGGTTTGATTTAGCACAAAGATCCCTTTGGATGCTAAATTGCTTACCTCTCTTCTGACTCAGTGTCATCCTGACTATGTGTTACACTGACCCACAAATGACAGAAATAGGCATCGTATGCTACACAATCAAATCTATTAACACATTCCACTGCTGACTTATGTATTGTCCTTATTTCAAGATGCTATTAAGTTTTATAAAATATTAATTCGAGATAGAAAAATAAAACACACCATCCAAAAAGGTAAATCTTTCTGAAATATCAAGCCTTTTAAGAAAAAAGAACAAATTATGTTTCTCATTAAAATATACTTCCATAGAAAAAGTAATGTTTTATTATTCTTTAACAAAAATATAACATACAGGATTATTGTAGTTAAATTTTAAGAAACTAGCTTTGATTTCATTACATCAACAAAATTTTTATAAGATCTTTAAAACATATGACAAGTGAAATCAAATTTTGTGATTTTTTAAAAATTCCAAAATAAGCAAGTTCTTTATTGTAAAACTATAACATTTGAGAAATAACTAATCTTATGGATGATCTTATCCAAGTCTTTCACACTATGATTTAGGAAAACTAAGACCTAGAAGCATTAATATGATTTGGAGAAGGTAACAAACTTACAAAATGGCAAAGTCAGAACTAACATCTCAATCCTCTGGTTTCTCATGTCAAAATTATAATGCAAAATTACTAGGAGAGAAAGAAAAACCCACATATTCCCATATTTCTATAATAGTAAAAGAATTGCACAATATTATGGTATTGCAAGAGAAAATTTTGTAGAATGTGAATATGGTTCATTTTATTTGAGGCTATATTTTGGCCTTTTGACATTAAAACCTGGCCTTGAATTAAAATTAGCTTTGCCATGAAGTTGAAGTACAATTATTCAGCAGCGTCCTCTAAAAGAACAGCCTGAGTTGATGAACCTCACGGCAGATTGCAATCAGAAACATTCACTGTAGACAAGACACTTATGTTAAAATACAAATTCCAAGTCAGTTGATTACTGTTACATTTTGGGTTCTGACATAATGATCAGCAACATGCTTTTCCTAAAAATATTTCTCAAAAGTTAATGAGGGGTTGTCTGGGTGGCTCAGTCAGCTAAGTGTCTGCCTTTGGCTGAGGTCATGATCTTGGGGTCCTGGGATGGAGCCCTGCATCAGGTTCCCTGTTCAGCAGGAAGTCTGCTTCTCCCTCTTCCTCTGCTCTTTCTCCCTACTCATACTCTCTCTCTCTCTCTTCCAAGTAAATAAATTAAAAAATCTAAAAAAAAATTTAAAAAAAGAAAAGTTAAATGATAAAATACATGCATGGAATTAGAGCCACATCTTAAACTGAGTTGAACTGGGCTTCCTTGCAGTCATGTAATTATTTATTATTATTATTATTATTATTATTATTATTATTATTTGTTACACTGTCAACTGTCATTTTTTTTTTAAAGATTTTATTTATTTGACATAGAGAAACACAGCGAGAGAGGGTACACAAGCAGGGGGGGAGTGAGAGAGGGAGAAGCAGGCTTCCTGCCGAGCAGGGAGCCCGATGTGGGACTCGATCCTGGTGCTCTGGGATCATGACCTGAGCCGAAGGCAGTCGCTTAACCCACTGAGCCACCCAGGCGCCCCCTCAACTGTCATTTTTAACTACAATTTCTGTTGCTGAGTTGTTTGGGAGATTTGAAAAAAAAAAAAATAGGGGCACCTGGGTGGCTCAGTCATTAGGCATCTTTCTTTGGCTCAGGATATGATCCCATGGTCCTAGGATTGAGTGCTGCATCGGGCTTCCTGCTCAGCGAGAAGCCTGCTTCTCCCTCTCCTACTTTCCCTGCTTCTGTTCCCTCCCCTGCTGTGTCTTTCTGTGTCAAATAAACAAATAAAATATTTAAAAAATATATATGGAATCGGCAGAGAAAAGGCAAAGTTAGGTATAGAGATTAAAAATTTTATGCCACCTTTATCCGCATATGACTCTTGAAATAGTAGCCACTTCATGAATAAGACTTTGGCCCCGTGCTGAAGTCCTCATATACCAAAATAGAAAATATCGAAAGTATTGATTTTGTTTAAGCTGTAATATACTGATGCAGAATATACTAATTTTAGGAATCATATCTCAGCAACAAAGGATACTAAAACAGAATGTATATTTGGGGATATGACAGAAACCATTCCCACTCTAATTATGTATTCAGAAGTTGGAGTAAATGCCAATGTCATCTACCATAGCTGCCTACTTGTTGTGGTGAAAATTTACTGTGGTAGCAAGGAGCAATTTTCCTAATCCTATTTTTACCCCTAAGCAACATATGAAAGTGGTATCATGAAACCATAATTCAGTGTCATGAATACAGCAAGAGAAGTACCCAGGTATCACCTGAATTTCAACAGTCATTAACATAACTCTGTTACTTAAAGAGAATATGTTTGCAACAAATAACACCAACGTGAAAGAAATATTTCTCAAGTGATAATTAAAAATGCATTTCTAGGGCATTTTGCAATTCAAAACATTCTACATTCATTCTTACACACTTATGCTCTGCTCACTCTTATTTTTACTTCCACCAACACTGCCAAGTACCAGATGCACATTAAAATTATTAAAATAGGCAATTTACAAAGGAGAAGAATCATATTTTCCCTCACAAGTGTTAAAATAACATTTTACTCTAAACATCTCTCCTCGAGATCTTTTGTACTTCTATGAAACATTATTCTTGGTTTGCTAGTGAGTTGCCTACTGAGGAACATTATATTGGAGGTGATTAACTGGTGCCCCATTTTTGTTTTGTTTCTGGGTATCACATTTTTTTAAAAAGTTAAGAAAATATTTACAAAGGCCTGTTTAATTTCTCAGTTTGAGGGAGGTGGAGAGGACAGTGAGTATAGTGTTAAAGATGAAAAAGCTGCCTTTTTTGTAGTCAGGAGTTTAATGTTGACACATATCAACAGAAGTCATGTGTGCTGGTTTTTCAAATACTAAAGTAAAATGTTAGCTCAAATATGCCTGTAAATTAATCCTAGAGCCATTTACATAATGTTATACATACTACTCAATCAGAGATCTTTCGGATCGGGCTCTTGTAATCATCCTCGAGGTTTTATAAAACTGAAGAAATTAACAAGTCTTTGTTTTTCTGGATATCTAGGAAAGGGGGAATAAAGCGTGTGTCTGGTATTGGAGTGTCCTATAACCCCCCAATATATGGTAAATGTGGTATTCATTGTGTGCAAATTATGGAGTGCTAGTATATTTTAGAGCTATACACTCACCTTGTAAATTCAAAGGAATAAGTCAAGACTGAAGTGGTCCAAGGGAACCCAACACTGCTCTGCTTTTCTATGCAGCTTCATGTCTTGCTGCTGTATTTTGGGCTTAGGGTTAGGAAGAACTAAATATTTCAATGCCTAAAATTTGGCACATGTATCTAGCCTCAAAAAATGAGAATATATTCAATCTCACTAGAACTTACATTGTAAGAGTGTCAAATACAAGGTGGCAGAGGTATTCCAGGGGCAGACTGTGGAAGTCACTGTAAGCCACAGTGTTACAGACTGGATGTGTCCCCCCAAAACTCATATGTTGTGATTTTAATATCCAATACAATCATATTAGCAGTAGAGCCTTTGGGGGGTGACTAAGTCATGAGGGTGAAGCCATCATGAATGAGATTAGTGCCCTTATAAATAACATCCCAGAGAGCTCTCACACCTTCCGGCAGCTGAGGATGCAGCAAGAAGACTATGAACCAGGAAGTGGGCTCTCACCCCACACCAATTCTGCTTTATGCTTAATCTTGAACTTCCCTGCTTCTACAACTGTAAGAAATAAATCTCTGTTGTTTATAAGCCATCTAGTCTAGGGTATTCTGTAATAAGAACCCAAACTGGCTAAGACATATGATAAAATATTTCCCTTTAACTAACAGTTAGAAGGTTTTAAGTTGGGGAATAGTAGGTTTGCATTCAGAAAAGCTACTCTAGTTTCAGTGTAAGACAGAGATCTGCAGAAAGCAAGGTTATTGACAGGAAGATCAGTTGAGCAAATGTAATTATAGGTAAGAGAGATGGTGTTTGGGTAGAAGGCTAATGAATATTGTCAAGTGGTCAAACAATTCCTGCATAGCCAGCTGATGGCAGCTACTAGGTTGACTTGCCACATTTCTATGGATTCAGTCAGTAAAAGACAATGATTCTAAATGGACTTGGACAGCTTATTACTTACACAAAGGAAAGCAAAAGCAGTATCAGCATCGTTTCAGCTCCCTGTGACTCTAATCCCACAAAATGACACAGGACTCGAAGGACCAAATGACAGCACAATTAGTACGTTGCTCTTCGGTGGATAGCCCATCTCTGGACTGCAGTGAATTGGTGGTTTCATAGCTTACGTGTGCCTCCTACGTGGAGAACTTGGTGGGAAGTCCTATACCTCACCATAACCAGGGAGATGAATGAGAAATGGCTTGTAGCTGCCTCCCACTACATAGGAAGCCTCCTAGAAGGCATATAAAATTCATATCAAGTCATAACATCTTTGGTGGGAAAGAAAGAATAATGTATTCACTCATTCTCACCAAGTGTTAGTTCAATATTTGCTGCCGCCTCCCCCTGGATAAACCCATAGTCCCCGTTGGCCCTCCAATTTTGTGAGAATATTATGATCTTGATTCTTCCCAGAGAGTGGTGATAAAAGTTTAATAAGTCAGAGTTTCCATTAAGGTAGAAACCAGCCACAGTCTTTGCAGAATCTTAAGACAAGAGGGTAAGAGAAACATACCACCAATCCCCTGTTGCCACTGTCCTTGAGGCCTTGAGTTACCATCTCCCTGTCTACCTCCCACGCTTTCAGCCAAGCTAGTCTTGGATACCTGCCCAGTAGAACGGCACAAACCTTTAGCTGAGAAGGTAACTAAAAGGCCCTTAGCTATGTTGTCCTTTTGGGTCATCGTTGCTGCAATTTGCCCATTTTCCTCTATTATTATGAATGAAAGCCCCAAGAATCCTGTGGGACCTAGAAGAACTTACCCTACCCCCATTATATATTAGCACCCCAACCTTTTCATGGTGATCCTTTGATTACTGCCACCAATATTTCTTTTTCTGCCCATGTGCCTGCTACCATAAGAACTCACAGCAGCCAATAGTAGCCTCAGCTTAAGTTAAGGAGAGCTCTCACTGGAAGCTTGGAAGAAATCCCACCCACCCACCACCACCACTCAGAAACCAGGATCTCTAATATGGCAAAATAATAAACACAAATTCTATAATTGGAATGCTTGAGGTGACCCCACTGGGAGCCTTGGAATGCAGCCCCTGCAATTAAGGGTGGTGTACTGTATGTAGGAGAAAAATGAACTTTCACCTTTACAGAAATAGAAAGTAAGGCTCAATCAAATTAACTCTCATGGTCTATTAAGTGCATTTACATTTATTTTTCCATTTCTCCAACACAAATAACTGAGAGTTAACCATGCACTGCTCTGTACTAGTTGTGGCAGCTCAGAGAGACAGGATTTGTGACAGCCTTCACATATATGGCTACATGTATCAACACTAAAGCTGTTTCAGAACAGAGACTTGGAGATAACGTAATGTTTATGAATATGTTCTCTTATTTCCCATACTCTGCCCTACGAGGTGTGTGATTTGGGGCAAACTAATAAACATTCCTGGCTTCATTATCTTCTGTAAAATGGTACCTTTCCATAGCCTTCTAATAAAGATAAAAGGTTCAGCAGTGTGACTAGCACATATTGTTAGTATTTTCACTTAGTCAATGAGGCTGTTGATGCTACAATTAGCCCTGCAAATAACACACTGTCTAGTTTACAGAGTCACGTGTTTGTGGTAGGAAGATCTTGGGGGTTCATCAATATCACTACCTAAGAGGCAGCCATTTTTCTTCTAATTTTCTCTGTAACATGTATATTTTTATTATATTAAAACCAGTGCCTCATTTATGTTAAATATTGTATTTTTTTAACGATTTTATTTATTTATTTGACAGAGAGAAACACAGCTAAAGAGGGAACACAAGCAGAGGGACTGAGAGAGGGAGAAGCAGGCTTCCTGCCGAGCAGGAATCCTGATGTGGGACTTGATCCCGGGTCTCCAGGATCATGACCTGAGCCGAAAGCAGCCGCTTAACCAATTGAATCACCCAGGCGCCCCTAAATATTGTATTTTTAAACACAAACTGGAAAAAAGATTAAAATATGTGAATCTAAAAGAAAACACGTTCTTCATTTCTTTCCATTCAGTGTTCTCACATATGTGCAATCCACAAGAGTGGGAAGCCTACAGCCCCAGGGAGCAAACCTTTGACAAATATGCATGCTTGAATTAAGTAAAGAAAGTAAATAAAGCATAAATGATCTAAGAATTCTTAGGGTGATTTTATATTTGAAAATTAATTTACCTTTCTTAAAAGTGAAACAAAAGAGCAGAATTGATATTGGTGTCCGAATTGAAATAACCAACATCTCTTAGGTTCTTGGCAATATTATATATTTTAAAAGTATGTAATTTTTAAAAGTAAAAGTTGACACTTTTTTTTTAAAGATTTTATTTCTTTATTTGACAGAGAGAGAGAGATCACAAATAGGCAGAGAGGCAGGCAGAGAAAGAGGGGGAATCAGACTCCCTGCTGAATAGAGAGCTCAATGTTGGACTCCATGCCAGGACCCTGAGATCATGACCTGAGCCAAAGGCAGAGGCTTTAATCCATTGAGCCACCCAGGCGCCCCCAAAGTTGACACTTTTGACTTCAAGTTATTTTCACCTCTGATTTTGTGGTAGACTTTATAGTCTTCAAAAGAACAGTAGTTAAAAGTTGGTTTTGAATTAGAAGAAAGCTGAGTTTCAGTAAGGTCTCTAAAATTTATTGGTGTCTGATCATTAGTTTTTCAAGTCTGTATTTACATTTCTTCATCTAAAATGAGGAATAATTTTATCTACATAGATTTTTTATGATTATTAAATGTGATACCATATGAACCCACTCAAATTCAATTTACAAAAAGGTCAGATCATACATTTATTTTAAAACCAAAATGTGGGGCGCCTGGGTGGCTCAGTTGGTTAAGCGACTGCCTTCGGCTCAGGTCATGATCCCGGAGACCCGGGATCGAGTCCCACATCGGGCTCCCTGCTCGGTGGGAAGCCTGCTTCTCCCTCTCTCACTCCCCCTGCTTGTGTTCCTTCTCTGGCTGTGTTTCTCTCTGTCAAATAAATAAAATCTTCAAAATAAATAAATAAATAAATAAATAAAACCAAAATGGTGTAGTGTTGGGCGCCTGGGTGGCTCAGTGGGTTAATCCTCTGCCTTCAACTCAGGTCATGATCTCAGGGTCTTGGGATCAAGGCCCACATCGGGCTCTCTGCTCAGCGGGGAGCCTGCTTCCTCCTCTCTCTGCCTGCCTCTCTGCCTACTTGTTATCTCTCTCTGTCAAATAAATAAATAAAATCTTAAAAAAAATAAAATAAAATAAAACCAAAATGATGTAGTGTAATCAAAGTTGTGTAAGAGTTGGAGTTGAAAACCTCTGTCCTCTTGTCCTAATGTGACCTAATGTCTGCCATTGGGATCTGATGCCTCCTTGCTGAGAGAATTTGCCCAGGTAAATGCCTTTTACACTTCAGTTTCTTCATCTTTCAAGTGGAGACAGTAATCGTGCCTTTCATTTTTGTTGCTTTGCTATTTATTAACTGTGTAACTGAATCATATTTATTAACTTCTTTGTGCCTCAGTCTCAACATCTTTGAGTTGGGGATAACAATACCATGTTGTTGAAAGAACTGATGTGCTAGAGCAGGTGAACTCTTGGCGTAGAGCCAGGAAGAAAGCAAGTGTTGATATGTGCTGCTGTGTTCGTTTATTACCTATAACACCCCACCCAGGATTTCTGGGAGAATCAAATTAGTCTGTGGGCTGGAAATTATCTAAAAAATTTTTGTTACTATTTTACTGACACCTAGATTTCCATAATCTTTTGCTAGGTTATTAAGCAATCTTAATTTACAGAAAACCAATATATTAATAAAAGTACAATTTTCTTATTTTTTTAGCTTCTAAAATATACTATTCATTGCATAATCAGATCACTATGACTGTAAATTTGTTTAAAAATACAAATGTTATAGATATATTTAATATTCAGATAATAATGGAGATAATTTGGCTAAAGCAAAATGACATCTGCTTTCTCTGCAATTGTAGCTCTATATAGACTAAAAAATATCTATATTGACTCTAAGAATTTATTACAGTTAAGTTCCAAAATGATTATTTGACTAAATATTTCTTTTTAAAGTGGATTTACAGTATTCACAGTAAAGTTCATATCAAAATAAGGTAGTCTGTTTCACTTTTTTTTTTTCTTCTCTAGGGTTTGTAAGTAAATTTTAATTTATTATTGTCAGTTTCCCGAGAAGTCCATGATGGATAACACAGTAGACAGTCTATTGGTTTGGGGAACATTTATAAACATAAAACCTTCAGAATCTTAAATGAAAAACTAATAGATCTTTAGGAAATTCTTCATAGTATTAATAATCATGGAATAAGAAGCTATTTTGATTTTCTCCTTAAAATGGAGAATATCAATTAAAGGAAGACAGAATTGACAAAATAGATGTATTATAAAAAAACAAATGCTATTGCAGTGTGGTGGAAAGTGATTCTTTTAAATCTTACCTAATTGCAATATTTTCTACTTTTTAAAGGTGTTCATGGGACCAAAAACTGCATTAGAGGAGGCACTATTTTACCTCAATTAATTATTGGATCTAATTATATCAGTGTATCTGACATATAGTTTTTTCATAATTGATCTACAATATAGAGTAGGCATTTTAATATAACTATGGTTTTCACATTTGCATGTGTTCTTCAGGGAAGCAAAAGCACATCCATTATTTAGACCTATTCTTCATATTTCATTAAATAGAATTGAACATAACTCTAATTCTGGAATTGTATTTTATTTTTTAGAACTTAGCTTCCAGAAAGGGAAGATCTATAGCTGTAAATAAGAAAGGATGTTTCTGGCATCTGCCACAACAATGCTTGGGAAAATTGGGATGTAAAGTAGAAATCACTGGCCCAGAACTGAAATCCAGTCTCATTAGGTTAAGAAAATATATCCAGTTTGAAAGCTGAAATTACCTCCCTTCCACAACTTTTTCAAGCTTTGGAGAAATAATTAGCCTTCATCATATGTTTTGCTTAATCATGCAGAATGTGACTAGACTGGTTTTTGTGGGGGGTTTTGTTTTTTGTTTTATGTAGTAGCCTAAATTCCATTTCAAACTCTTACCAGATAATTCGCACCTCAAGCCAAACTTGGACTGGAGGAATTTCTTCTGCTTTGCCCTCAGAGAGATAATAGCACATAATTTTGAATGCAGTTCATTCCAATTGTATCAAAACCATAGAAACCATAGGCAGAAAACAAACAGATACCAAAGCAAATACTTCAGTGCTACTTGATAGATTACATGATTAATACAGTTTCCTGGTTTTGCATTTCAAGAATTCATGCTACATATATGTTCAACAGAGAACTGTATTCTCATTACATGCTAATATTAATGTTCCCCATCCTACATGAGAATATATCATCACTCTAAATTCTGTGGACAAATGTATGAAAATAAGCTCCTCGATTTTTTCATCATAAACGATGACTTGACTTGTGTAAATATGGAGGATCACAGGTTAACAGTGCTTTATGAAAAGTATTTGCCTCAGAACTCTCTCTGTACCTATATTTATATACAGATATATCTCTACCATCATAGACGCTTCAATAAATCTTTGAAGATAAGTGTCCAGAGTTTAAGGGTTTAATATTTCTGTAAGAACCATAAGTCCTCCACATGAAACAGGTCAGATCAAGTTTGGGTCTTTGGAGACTACCTCTTGTGTTAATATTCTCTTTCATTTGGATTACTTTTACTTCTTGTCTTACATCATCACTGTAAGATGAACTGAAATTGTTCAATGAGTTCATAGTCAAACTACTCAATCAAAACCCCAAAGGCCACTTGAAATCCTCTTCCCATCTATCAAGTTCAAGAGTCTAGATTCCCAACAGTTTAGTAAATATTCACCTAGAGCTCTCAACAAAAATTGTGTCCATAGCACTGTATCACAATTCTACCCATGATTTTTTTTTACCATTTTCCAATAGTACGTCTTTTTTTCTGACAATACTCCACTTATAACTAACTACTGAATATCCTATTTCCCGGTAGCAGTACTGGGTCTGGTTGATGTCAGTGACAGTTAACATACAGTATAATATTTGTTTCAGTTGTAGAATTTAGTGATTCATCACATATATACAAGACTCAGTGCTCATCATGTCTCCTTAATGCCCATCACCCATTTAATTCAGCCCCCTGCCCAGCTCCCCTCCTGCACCCCTCAGTTTCTTCTATAGTTAGGAGTCTGTTTTCTTGTTTGCCTCTCATTTTTTCCCCATATGTTCATCTGTTTTGTTTCTTAAATTCCACATATAAGTGAAATTGTATGGTATTTTTCTTTCTCTGTCTCACTTATTTTGTTTAGCATAATACTCTTTAGCTCCATCCACATCGTTGCAAATGGCAAGGCTTCATTCCTTTTTATGGCTGAGTAATATTCCATCGTATATATACAACACATCTTCATTATCTTTTCATCAGTTGACGGACAATTGGGCTTCTTCCATAATTTGGCCATTGTTTATACTGCTGCTATAAGCATCAGGGTGCATGTATCCCTCTGAATCAATATTTTTGTATCCTTTGTGTAAATACCTAGTAGTACAATTGCTGGGACATAAGGTAGTTCTATTTTAACTTTTCAAGGAACTTCCATACTATGTTCCAGGGTAGCTGCACCAGTTTGAATTCCCACCAAGAGTGTAAGAGCATTCAACTTCTTCCACATCCTCACTAACACCTGTTGTTTCCTGTGTTGTTAATTTTAGCCATTCTGACAGGTATGAGGTGATATCTCATTACAGTTTTGATTTGTATTTCCCTGATGGTGAGTGGTATTGAGCATTGTTTCTTGTCTCTGTCAGCCTTCTGGATGCCTTTGGGAAAGTGTCTGTTCATGTCTTCTTCCCATTTTTAACTGGATTTTGGGGGGAGGGGTGGGTGTTGATTTTGTTAAGTTGTTTATATATTTTAGCTACTAACCCTTTATCACTTAGGTCATTTGTAAATATTTTCTCCTACCCCAAAGGTTGCCTTTTAATTTTGTTAACTGTTTCCTTCTCTGTGCAGAACTTCTTCCTCTTGAAGTCCCAATAATTCTTTTTTGCTTGGTTTCCCTTGCCTTGGCAGACATATCTAGTAAGAAGTTGCTACAGCACATGTCAAAGATTTCTGCCTGTATTCTCCTCTAGGATTTTGATGGATTCCTCTCTCACATGTAGGTCTTTCATCCACTTTGAGTCTATTTTTGTGTATGGCATAAGGAAATGATCCAGTTTCATTCCTCTACACGTGGATGTCCAATTTTTCCAACACCATTTATTGAAGAGACTGTCTTTTTTCCATTGGATATTCTTTCTTGTTTTGTTGAAGATTAGTTGATTATAGAGTTGAGGTTCCATTTTTGGGTTCTCTATCCTATTCCATTGATATATGTGTCTGTTTTTGTGCTAGTACCATACTGTCTTTATGATTACAGCTTTGTAACAGAGCTTAGAGTCCGAATTGTGATGCTACCAACTTTGCTTTTCTTTTTCAAAATTCCTCTGGCTATTCGAGGTCTTTTCCAGTTCATACAAATTTTAGTGTTATTTGTTCCAGCTCTGTGAAAAAAGATAATGGTATTTTGAAAGGGATTGCTTTGAATGCGTAGATTGCTTTAGGTAGCATAAACATTTTAACAATATTTGTTCTTTTAATCCATGAGCATAGAATGTCTTTCCATTTTTTTGTGTCTTCCTCAATTTCTTTCATAAGTGTTCTATAGTTTTCTGAGTAGAGACTTTCCCTCTTTAGTTAGGTTTAGTCCTAGTATCTTATGGTTTTTGTTGTAATTGTAAGTGGAATCAATGATTTCTCTTTCCTCTGCTTCATTATTGGTGTATGGAAGTGCAACAGACTTCTGTGAGTTGATTTTATAGGCTGTGACATCCTGAATTCTTGTACCAATTGTAGCAATTTTTTGGTGGATTCTTTTGGGCGGTCACTATTTATTTGACTACTTTTAGAATATATTTAGCCTTTCTCCTATTTGTTTTCTGTTTTCTAATTTCTTAATTTTTATTTTTTCTTTTGCTATTTCTCTTCCTCTGCTTTCCCTGAACTAATTGCATCTTTCTTCATCTTGAGTTGATACTTAACTTGTTTTTAGTCAAGTTAGGTATTTAAACCTGCAAAATTTCTCTGAAAATAAATTTAGCCATTGCAGAGAGATAGGGGGAGAAAGATAAGGAATGAGAGGAGGAAGAGGTAGTTATAGAAAAAAAGAAATATGTATTTCAAGATGCTTATTATTTCTCATACACTTAAATGTCAACTTAGATGTGTATAAGAGTTTTGAGTCACATTTTCCTTTCCTTATGATTTTATTTCTACTTTTTCATTGATGCACAATATACATACCCTACATAAGGTGTACAAATATTAAGTGTGCAGATCAATAAATATTTGCTATCTGAATACAATTTTCTACCCACCATGCAGACCAAGACACAGATATTAACAGATTATTATTCAAAGCTCAGTGAGGCAGAACTGTGTGTGGGAAACTTCACTTACAACCCCCAACCCCCTGTTAATTACCCACCCAAATCCCTATCATCATGGTATACTTTTCACTGTTCTCAAAATCTGAATGATATTTCACAATATAGAACTTTTTATGTCTGACTTCCTTCATTTTGTCTGTGAGAAACAACCCAATTATAGTATGTAGCATTAATTTGATTTTCATCAATGCTGTAGAGTATTCAATTATGTGACTCTAACAGAATTCATTTATCCATTCTACTAATGATAAACATTTGGATATTGCAAATAATCTGGGTTTTTTAATTACTATGTTGGAAGAGATAAAAAAAAAAGCTGCCTCACTTGTGAATTCATGAGATGATGACTGATTTTTTTTTTTAATGTGACAGAGATCATTTTTGTGAGACTAAAAGCCAAAGAAATTTATGGCTACCCAGAGTCAGAAAAATGTTAAACATTTCTCATCTAGTGTTTTAGTATAAATAAATATAATAAATTAAATAATATGTCTTAAACAGAAACACACATAAAACAAAGTTATATCTTGATCAAAATGTTGACAAAAATGTTGAGACCACAGGCTGTCAAGAACATAACCCAGTAACTCCTTTGCTGACAATGAATTCAGTATTCACTAATTCATGTTCACAATAACTTTCCAGAACATAACTACCCTGAATCATGAGAATCAGCTACACCTATTATATATTAAGTGGTCTTGTTTCTAAGGATTTAGTAATGAATAAATTAGGCATCCTTTCTTCAAGATGCTTGCATTTCAGTGGGTGAGATTACAGCTGAGAAAAAACTAAATAAGTAGATAATATGTTGGGAGGTAAAAATACTGTTTAAAAAGGTCTGGGTAGGACAATAGTATGAGTGGGTTGTATTTTTATACAGGCTAGTCAGTGAATTTTTTTCTGATGGAATGACCTTAAGCAGGAAATGGTAGAAGAAGGAACAGAAGCAACAGGGTCAAAGTAGAAGTGTACTTTTCTAATTGGAAAAAGGAAGCAAGCCTGTGTTCACAAGGAAATCGTTGTTAAATAGAATAAGTAGAAAAATAGGTAAAAGGGAGTAAGGCAACTGCTGGACAGCTTCATAGGGCCTTGTAAATTGGATACTGTCTCTTTCACTCTCAGATATATTCACCTATCTTCTACACCCTTAACTGTGCCCTTTTATGGACCATGTCAATGGGCTACCTTGCCCTTTTGGCTTTTGGTTGGATTTGGCCAATAAAAGTATGAAGAGGAAATTAGGGGAGAAGGAAAATAAAGATAAGGTTTTTAATCTTCCAGCTCTCTCTGTGCTTAGTTGCCTCAGGCTAACTCCCCCCCCCCGCCCCCCGAAACTGAAGCCACAGCTCCTGTCTCTGAATTCCCATAATAGTTTCCTTCTGTTAGCCCTTTGGGCCTAGGGAGAGTAATGGCCTCTACTGTCATTGATCCCATTTTCCTGCACCATGTTTACTAGACTTTGAGGTTCCTCTTTTACTTTGCCCGTGTCTTTGTAAACAGACCCTTGGTTGTCTCCAAAAATGGTGAATGTGAATGTGATGTTTCTTTCCTGTTGTGACTGGATTGTACAAGGGAAGGATTTGGTGTTAATATGGGCAGATGCTCATGGAGTCTCTGGGGAGTTTTGAATATTTAAATAGTATCACTCTGGCAGCTGTGTGGAGAATAGATGACACACAGACAATATTGGTAGCAGAGAGGCCATCTCAGGAGATATTTTAACAATCCAAGCAAGAGAGGATGTTGCCTAATGTAAAATGATAGAAGCAGATGTCTCAGGAAGTGGCTGACTACTATATACATTTGTACAAATCAGTTAGGATATTTTAATGAATTGAGTTTAGAATACAAAAGAAAACAAGAAAGGAAGATATATACTTACTGTTGGAAGAATGTGACATTTTTCTTATGTATTTCTCTAGTCTTATTTTAAAATAAAAGTGAAGGCTTTCAACTGAAAGTAAAGAGGGAGAAGGAGGGTTAAAGCTCTGCAGACAGAGAAGAATGTTCATAATAACCATCAAAGACCTAAATCAGCAAACTTTTGTTACAAAGAGCCAGATATTATTTATTATAGATTTTGTGAATGATTCCATCTCCATAGACAGCTACTCAACTCAATGTCTGTGTTGTAGTGTAAATGCAGCCACAGACAATCTACAACCACTTAATGATGGCTGTGTTTCCATAAAATTTTATTTTCAAAATTAGGTAGACCTGGACTTGGCTCAAAGGAAATAGTTTGCAGATTTCTGATCCAGGAAAGTGAAAACATGATGACCAGAGAGAGGCAGCTGAGTTTGCAGGAAGCTCTAAAGACTGACTTGAGGTGATAGTCATAAATTTAAAAGGGGACCAGTCAGGATGGAGTGGTCTTTCTCTAGCTATGTTGTGGGTGCTTGGGTACAGATGTTGTAACTGTGCTAAAGACAATGCTGAACAAGATATGACTCTTTTATCCTCAGTTCCTGGCAAAATGTGGGCTTCTCTAGTCATTTACCCTGCTCTCTGCCTTCATTCCTATAATCTTGTGCTTCCTTGTGCATGCTTGGACATCATTCTCCATTGAGCAACCTAAGTGATTTTGTTAATTCCTCCATTAGACATACTTTCCACCCTATGAATTTTGTGTCATATTGGAAGTGTTACTGTGTAGGCCTTGCAGGGTGTGGGTCCTCCCTCCTTCTAGCATCATCTCCCAGCTATTTGCTTTCTTGTTGTTACACTCTCCACACATACTTCTGTCTCTGTTTCTCAAACATAACAAAGTTTATTCTGTCTTCAGGCTGGAAATACTCTTTCTCCAAACCTTCCCTGAATTCCCACCCTTTTTTCAAGCTCTATTTTAAATGTCTCTCCTTCTTAGAGGCATTCTCTCAGCCTTGTGAATACTCCTTATTCCCCTCCCCTCAAACACACCCTCTTACCCACACAACAAGCCATTATTTCTGTCCTAGGACCCTACTCTTCACTTTCACTGGATTCAATGTAATCTGTAATGATGAATTTATAGCTGATATCATGTGCTTGAGGTCTGAATGGCCACCAGATTATACATCCCATGAGGGCAGGATATATGTGTGACACACCCTAACCTAGTCTTTGGTATAGTAGATTCATAATCAGTATTGTTGGTGAATGAATTAAGGAAATCTCTCAGACTTCATGCACGTCACAGGCGAGAAGTGAGAAAAGACTTCCCTTGCTGCTTCCCAGCTATGACTCCTTCTATTATTCTGCTCAGGCTGCCATAATAAAATATGACACATGGGGTGGTTTAGACAACAGAAATTCATTTTCTCACAGTTCTGGAAGGTGGAGGTCCAAGCTCAAGGTGCTGGCAGGGTTCGCTCCTAGTAAGGAATCCATCCTCCATATGTAGATGTATCTTCTTGCTGTGTCCTCACATGACCTTTTCTCTGAACACACTAATGGAGAGTGAGTGAGCCCTGGTATCTCTTCCTCTTCTTATAGGATAATTAGATTAGGGCCCCAAACTTGGACCTTATTTAGTCTTACATCCTCAAAAGCTCTATCTCCAATTACAGTCATATCAGAAGTTAAGGCTGCAACATATAAATTTAGGGGGGACATGATTCAATCCAAACACTCTCCCACTCCTAAACTGGGGCAGGTTTTCCCTCACTTGTTCCTACAGTGCCCTGCACTTCTATTACACACTGCATATTAACATCTGATTCCATGTCTTTCTTTCCTGCTCAACACTTACCTTCAGAAGAGCAGTAATTGCATCTGTTTTACTCAACGTTCTATCCTCGTTGCACTGCACACCACCCGGCACATGGGAAGCTCGAAAACTAATAAATGAATGAGTTTTATCTTACAAAAAATCCTAATGTTTTCTGTTCTAATTAATTATATACTTCTTGTCAAAAAAATGATTCTTAGAAGATTTTTTTCTTACTTTCTACAGTGAGAGATAATTTGAAGATAGAAAAAAAAACATTTAATCTAAAAATGAACTTGGTGGTGGGTATTAAGGAGGGCACGTATTGCATGGAGCACTGGGTGTAGTGCACAAACAATGAATCTTGGAACACTGAAAAAATAAAATAAAATAGATTATAAAAAATATATAAATAAATGAATAATAAAAAAGAAAAGAAAAGGTTATAGTTGATGAAGCTTATGAGATAGACACCAAAATACAATGTGTAAAAACTTGTTTTGTTAGCTCTTTGAACAAAACAATAAAAGACTATTTGGGGACAATATGAAAAATATAAACATAGACTGGATATTAGAGGATAAATATAATTTTTGATTTTCTTAGTTCATGAAAATGGCACCAAGATTGTTTTTTAAAGTTCTTACTTATTAGAGATAGGTACTGAAGTATTTATGGTTACAATGTTATGAGACCTGTTATCTAGGATTTGCTTAATATACTGCAGGAAGGAAAAAAAAGTAGAGAAGAAGAGAGAGAAAATGAAATTAATCTCATTAAGATGAGATTAATATCTTTTTAAAAAGAACACAGATTAAATGGAAAGGAGTGCTATGTACAAATTTATTGACTTTAAAAATTTTTTCCATGCAAAATCAAAACTATGACCCTTTTAGGGGATTGATTCAGTTATAGTGATGGAACATAATGGCAACTGGCCAAAAATAACTTTGTTCTTTCATTTAAGCTCACCAAGTCTCTAGCAACACAGCTTGTCATACCTGTCAATTTTCAGTATCCTGGGGGCGAAAATGGAAGAATTTACATTTCATATCAAAAATCAAATTGTGTTCTGAATATATAGAAAGGCAACTTGGAAATTTTTGAAAATACCATCAAGAGCAAATATGTACAGTTTGAAAAATTATAGTGTTTTATATCGATTCTCGAAATTGCATGAAAGGCAATAAAATCACCCCATTCATTCTTGAAGCTCAATCTGTCTTGAAATCTGTCCTAAAATAGAGGCTCTATGGAATTTACCCTTTTTGGTTTTCAAATGATTGAGGTAATTGCAGTAGTACTATTAAGATAGCAAGACATCCCCTTGTGACATCATGTTGAGCCATTTTATACCATCATCACTTATATTTATTTCGTAGCTATGATATAGAAATGTTCAGACATGCACTCCCCACAGGGCTCTCTCTCACTGCACTATAAGCATAATTACTTAAAAAATTAATTAATAACCTAAATGATGGAATAAAGGGAAAATAACTTTTATGGATTATCTACTTTTTAATACTTACTAGGCAAGGTGGTGTTCATGCTTTCATTTAGCCTACAAATAATTTATAATACATTTAGAAATCATCCCATGGGGGCACCTGGGTGTCTCAGTTGGTTAGGCAACTGCCTTTCGGCTCAGGTCGTGATCCCGGAGACCCAGGATCACGTCCCACATCAGGCTCCCTGCTCGGCAGAAAGCCTGCTTCTCCCTCTCTCACTCCCCCTGCTTGTGTTCCCTCTCTCTCTACCTGTGTTTCTCACTGTCAAATAAATAAAATCTTTAAAAAAAAAAAAAAGAAAGAAAGAAATCATCCCATGGCTAAATTGAGAACCAGAGTGTTTTTAGCAATTTTCCTCAGGTTGCACAGTTAATAGAAGAGCTCTGATTAAAGCCCAGATGTATGGGGTTCCAAACCTATTTGCTTAACCACTAGTGCACATTGTGTTACTACATTTCTAGAATATCCATTGAGCACGGAAAAGTGATAATCGCTCTGCTAAAGAGTGCAGTTTGAGGTTTTAAAAATAGAAATTTGATCTAGAAATAGTGGTTGTTCAAGCAGACAGAAAGTCTTAGTTTTGGTGGACTACTGGAAAAAAAAATACCATAGGCTCCTGGCTTTAACAATAAATACTTATTTCTCCTAGTTCTGGATGCTGGGAAGTCCAGGCTCAAATCACCAGTACACTTGGTGTGTGGGGAGGATCTGTTTTCCCATTTGCAGATAGCTGCTTCCCTGCTCTGATGTCACATAGAAGACAGGGCAAGAGCTTTCTGAGGTCTCTTTATAAGGACATTAATCCCATTCATGAGGGCTTCACACTCATGGCCTAATCATCTCCCAAAGGCCTCCCTTCTAATACTGTCACACTGGATGTTAAAATTTCAACATGCCTGATGTGGGGGGCAGGGCACAAACACTCAGTCTATCCTATAGGGTCAGGTCTCATCATAATTCAGGGTCTGGCTCCCCCTTGGAAGGTTCACAAAACCATTTGTGTCAGGTCCACTGAGTTAATTAGACTCAAGGACCCACTACCTGACCCAAAGACAGTATCAATTGGTCCTAGATTAGGAACTAACTATAAGTGTTCTGACACACAATATCACCCAATACCAGTTAGCATAGCTTTAAATAATATGAGCAGGGAATCAGAAAATGAGCCAATAGCAGTTGTTTCGGGATGTCTCCAAACACATAAAGCAGTTTCCAGATGCCCCTTTGGAACACCACTCAGGTTACGCTCCATCGGAAGAGATCAAGTCAAAGAAAATGAGGACCACTTCAATTCAATATGAAGAAGGTACCCTCTCAGCTCTCTGTCTACCGTTTGTACTGTAATGGTCACAAGATCCTTTGAAGAGTACGTGGTACCTTGGTGCTCCTAGATGGCTCAGTCATTAAGTGTCTGCCTTTTGTTCAGGTAATGATCCTGGAGTCCCAGAACCGAGCCCCGCATCGGGCTTCCTGCTCTGTGGGGAGTCTGCTTCTCCCTCTCCCACTCCCCCTGCTTGTATTCCCTTTCTCATTGTCTCTCTTTCTCTGTCAAATAAATAAATAAAATCTTAAAAAAAAAAAAAAAAAGAGTACTTGGTACATTTAATGAAAGAATATCTAACTATTTAGAAGATATTGCCATAACCTCTGGATGACTTCCACAGTTGTTTTTATACTGAATTATATCTTCTCAGAGTAATCAAAACACTGTCCAGTCTTTGTTACAATTTTATAATGAAAGGAATATTTTTAAAAATTTTGGCTATCATGCAAATGAAGATACATATGTATAAATATATGTATGTGAAGTATGTTAAATATATCCTTTAGGAAATGTTTGTCCTGCTGTAAAACAAATCATGGGCCTTGGCTGATAATGTGTCAATATAAATTCATCAATTGTAACAAATGCAGGATGTAAAAAGTGGGGTAGATTGTGGATATGAGGAAACAGGAAGTATGTGGAACTCTGTTCTTTCCACTCAGTCTTGCTCTGAACCTAAAACTGCTCTAAAAACAGAAATAATTTGTTAATTTAAAAGCTTTATCAACAGATTTTATCCTTAAAATATAAATATTCAATTACTTAACTGATTTAATTTGATTTAATTAACTATGTATAGATAGGGTCAATAAATTAAAATATTCATCTTTTGAAAAGTTAAAGATAATATTCATTTTTCTTAAAATTAACATATATGAATAAATACCTTCATAATAAAAAATATTATTTCATTATCTTTTATTGGTAATCTTTTGTTTCAGAGATTAAAAACAAATTTATTGTTCTTTCCAGCACAAAGAAACCACTAAAGGAAATCTTTTCACACTATTTTCAGCTTTCCTGTTACTTCCAAAGATTCTATCCATATGAATCTGTATAATTCAAAGCAAACCAGTTATTTCAGTCTTTTCATATACTTATATTTTAGAATCACATCAATGAACTGAACTGGTTATGGAGTAAATTCAAAAAGAGATCAAAGTTTCTAATAAATTTTCCAATGAAGAAAATTCCCAGCAGGGTAGACCAAAGGCTAGATTGAATGTAAATCTATGAAAAAATAAAATAAAATACAACTATAGTCAATTTAAATAATAATGCCTCTATTAAACTATAATGCATTTGAATGTGGTTCTATTTCAGGCTCCTTGTGGATTACATAGAGGAAATAAAATCTTATTTAAGCCACTTTGTGGTTTTCAAGAATATGAACATTATTGAGACTTTCGGAACATGGTAATTTTAAATGGATATACCTAATAGTATCCCCTCCCCAACTTCAAAATTTCAATTTTGTAGCTATTAGTTCATTTTTTGAACCAATACCTTGAAGGTGTGTTTGACATAACCCCTCACAGCAGTGGGAATTACTTACTTGGGGGAAGAGGGGCAGAGGTCATGGTAAGGAAGGGAATAGAAACAAAATGCTTGATTAATTTTTTTCTCAGGCCATGCTTTCTTCCCATTTCTAGGTGGAAGAAAGCAAGAATTGTGACTTTGTGTCTAAGCAGAACTAAATTGCAAATAGGTCACATCTCTTGTGTTTTCAGAGCAATATTGGAAACTATCGAGACTATATAAGTAAGTGCCAAGATTCCAGTTGCCATGCTCAAACTCCAAAGTCTATTAGTAAAACCTAAAAAAAGAACCCTGGAGGATCTGATGTATATGAGGTTTTGGTTATCTGTTAAAATTTAAAAACACATGTTTTGTAACCTTATATATATTTTTTTTTTAAAGATTTTATTTATTTATTTGAAAGAGAGAAACACAGCTAGAGAGGGAACACAAGTAGAGGGACTGAGAGAGGGAGAAGCAGGCTTCCCGCCGAGCAGGGAGCCCGATGTGGGGCTCGATCCCGGGTCTCCAGGATCATGACCTGAGCTGAAGGCAGTCGCTTAACCAACTGAGCCACCCAGGCATCCCTAACCTTATATTTTTTATAAGCCAAAGAACCACTTGATTTCCAGAATCAGTGTTATCTCTGAGGGTCACAATTTTTAAATTTTTCAAGAAATATTTAATTCTTTTAAGATATGTGTGTATACATCAAACAACTGACCATTATGATTATTCTTCTTTATCCTTTTAAAGTGCCATTCTGGGGAATGAACACATGGACTTCCTAAATTATTTTCCTTATCAACACAGCTAGCCCCAACTTGTTCTTCAATATCACAGTAATTTAACAGTTGAGCTGGCAGCAAGACACGCGCCAGAGCTACAATGAAAGCGAGACCCAGTCTTTTTAGTGAAGGCTAAAATGTTGTTTTTGTGTCTCACAGTGGTTTTGCAGCTGTCATTCATCAAATCCCCCAGGATGCCTGTGACCAATACAGCAATTTGTTATTTTTATACACAATCAGAACCTTCTACAAACTAAATGGGACTTCCCAATAAAAAGCCAACAATGTAATCTTTCACCAATGACTCACCCAACACCTATGTGTGTTAATCAGAATGAGGCAAAGTTCTTCTTTAACTTAAGTGATAATTATTGTCTTAACAAGTCTAAAACAAGCACAAATTGTGCAGGAGGTAAACCAAACAGTGATCTTGGGTTGTCAAGTTTTACTCCTTTTTCAACATATCCAGTGTAATCTTGTTTGTTTGGTTTTCCAGTTGATTTATACAACATTAAATCCACAAAGCAAGTATTTCCTGATATTGGTATATTCTCCACAACACATTGCTAAAACAGATCCTGAAAACCAAACTAAGTCTGAAGGCATCTGGTGTGACCACTTCTTGACACATTAAATTGCTTCCAAGTAGAAAACTACTCAGAATCTCTTAAAACACAGTGATTGCGGGGCACCTGGGTGGCTCAGTTAGTAAGCATCTACTTTCAGCTCAGGTCATGATCCCGCACCCCAGGATCAAGCCCCACATCGGGCTCCCTGCTCAGTGGGCAGACTGCTTCTCACTCTCTCACTCCCCCTGCTTGTGTTCTCTCTCTAGCTGTGTTTCTCTCTGTCAAATAAATAAATAAAATCTTTAAAAAAAATACTGAGTTAAGTCACCTCCTTTTATGTTCTTTTTGCCTATTTTTATCACGTTGCTTATTAGAGTAAACCATAATGTCATAGTACTTGTCTTTCTCAATACTCAATTGTAAGCTCCTTTAGGGTAGAAACTATGTCTTTTTTCTTTTTTTTTTAAGATTTTATTTGTTTATTTGACAGAGAGAGCACAAGTAAGCAGAGAGGCAGGCAGAGAGAGAGACAAGGAAGCAGGCTCCCTGCTGAGCAGAGATCCTGACCTGAGCCTCAATCCCAGGACCCTGAGATCATGACCTGAGCCGAAGGCAGAGGCTTTAACTCACTGAGCCACCCAGGCGCCCAGGGCAGAAACTATGTCTTATTCATCATAATGTTTCTAGTACCTTACACAATAGTTGCCTTAAGGGACAATAATTCCTAAATGGCTCAATAAATTAATTAATTTCCTTTTAGCTAATAGTGCAAATAAGGTCAACATGAACATACCAAAGTACCTCTCAATTACAAAGAAATATTGTAAATTTAAATTTTAGTTATTAACGAAATTAGCACTATGCTTCTTCGAGTGTTAGCTCTGAAGACTAATTTGCATCAAGAAATTTAAAAATATTGTGCAAGTATTAATGGATTGAGATAGCTGAAAAAAGGTAATATAGCAAATAATCATTGTTAATTTTAAATTAGTCAAACTTAGGGCTGCTAAAAAAATTACTCATTACTGTCAAATTCTGGAAGGAACTTCTACCCTCCTTAAAGCTAACAAGTTAGCCTGTTGTATTTCATGGAGAAAAGAACACAAATTAACAGCAGGAATAAAAAGGAGGAAGTAATTAGAAATACTAAAATTATTAAAATGATTATAAGAGAATATTTTTAGCAACTTTATGCCATAAATTTGATAACTTAGATGAAATGGACAATTTCACTTACACAACAAGAAACAGAAAATGCAAAAGACCCATACCTATTAAGGAAATTAATATCAAATTTTTCCCACAAAGAACTGTAGTCTCAGCTTCATTGTTGAATTCCACACATTTAAGAAAGAAATAATGCCGGGGCGCCTGGGTGGCCCAGTTGGTTAAGCGACTGCCTTCAGCTCAGGTCATGATCCCGGAGACCCGGGATTGAGTCCCACATTGGTCTCTTTGCTTGGCAGGAGGCCTGCTTCTCCCTCTCTCACTCCCCCTGCTTGTGTTCCCCCTCTGGCTGTGTTTCTCTCTGTCAAATAAATAAAATCTTAAAAAAAAAAAAAAAAAAAAGAAAGAAATAATGCCTATCATACACAAACTTTCAGAAATTAGTAAAAAAGAGAACATTTTCCAATCCATTTTATAAAATCAGAATGAGCTTATGGTTAAAGTGTTACAAGAAAAAAATATAGGCCAATATCTCAAATAAACACAGATGACAAAATGCATATAAAATATTAATGAATCCAATCCATACATATATTAAAAAGATAATATGGCCAGACATAATTTATCTCAGAAATTAAGGTTAGTGTATCATTCAAAAATCAATGTAACTCAATCCATTATCAGAATAAAAGACAAAAGGAAGTCACATAACTTTCTTAAGAAAGGAAAAATTTTGTCAAAATTCTATTCCAATTCATGATTTAAAAAAAAAAAAAAAAAGACTACTCAAATAAGAATAGAAGAAAACTTACTTAATCCAAGAAGGGACATTTATGAAAAGCCTAACACTAACATCACATTCAATAATAAAATATTAAACCCTTTTCCTCAAAGCTAGGGGAAATGCTGAGATATTATCTCAGCACTTCTATTCAGCACTGTATTAGATGTCCTAGCCAGTGCAATAAAGTAAAAATGTTTAATAATAAATAAAAGACATAAAAAGTAGAAATAAGTAAAATGTCATTATTTGAAAATTGTATGATTATGTACATATGAAATTCTATAAAGCCTACATAAAATGCCTAGAATAAAGGAATTGATCAAGCTCACAGGGTTCAAAATAAATATATAAAAATTATTTGCATTCCTATCTACTAGAAAAGACAATACCATTAAAGTAACATAAAAAGTATTGCAACTAAATCAAGTGAAAGATATGTGCAATCTGTATACTGAAAAATAGATAACACTGTTTAAAGAAGTTAATGATGACCTTAAAGCATAGATTAACCATTTTATGAATTGGAAGGTTCAATACTTTAGAGATGTTCATTCTCTTTAAATTTCCCTATGGATTCAACAAAATCCCAACAGGATTTCTAGTAGAAATTGATCAGAAGATTTTAAAATTTGTATAGAAATGTAAAGAATCTAGAAAATCCTCCTGAAAAAAATGGAAGAGTTGAAGGAATTATACAAACTGATTTTAAATCTTACAATAACTGCGACAATGTCAGATTAGTGTAAAATCCATGCAAAGAATAGAGTCCAAAAACAGACTCAATTACTGAATAAATTGGCCAATTGCTGAATAAATTGGGCAATAAAGGGCTTTTTTGACAAATGTTGATGAAAATACCTATATGAAATATGATCATCTGTGATCAGAGAAATATAAATTAAAATGAAAAGCATAGCTATCTGTTCATATCTACTAGAATGGCAAATAAGATATACTAAAAATAGCACAGAATGTAGAACAGTTAAAACTCTCATACAGAGCTATTGAAAGTGTAAAATGGAAAATACTTTGGAGAATTGTTTGCCAGTTTATTAAAATTAAGCATACATCTACTCTATAATCCAGAAATCTCATTCTTCGATATTAACATAAAACAAAAATACATAGCTGCAAGAAGCTTTGTGTAATAATATCAGTTTTACTCATGATAGCAAAACCAGGAAACAACCTGTGAGCCTAACAATAGAGGAATGGACAATTTGAGATAGTTTCATACAATGGAATACTGCTCAGCAATGTAAAAGAATGAGCTACCAATACACACAACTTTCCCCAAATTTTTTGTTAAAATAAAAAGTCCAGACACAGAAGAATGCATTCCGCATGATACCATTTATACACAGTATGAGGATTAAAAATCCATTCGATGATAATAAAATCATTGCCTAGATGAGAGTCGGAATCAACTAGAAAGGGACATGAGGGAATTTTCTGAGGTAATGAAAATGTTCCAGATACTATTTTGTACTGTGATTGCACCAGTACATGAAACAGTCAAAACATGTCAAACTGAACATTTAACATTTGTGCATTTTATTGCATGCCAATTATGTGTCAATTTTAAAAATGCTGAACTCACTTTATCCCTGAACCTGATTTTACTCTACTGTTTTCTTTTGTTTTAAATGAGAGCACATAGTTGCTTCATCCAAAAACCTAGGAATTTTCTTTGAAACTACCCTCTACAGACTGTTTCCTGTCATCAAGTCTTCTTGAATCTCTCTTATAAATACTTCTCAAATCCATCTGCATCTTTCCATCAGATTGCCAGCACCTTTCCCCAAATTACCATCACAATATATTTACTAACTGGTCCCTAAGGCCTCCACTGTTGTCTTGTAATATACTTGATAACATTTCTATAGGGCAATATCTCATAAGTACAAATGTATCGAAACATTTAAGATTTCTACGTTGACCTTTTTTAAAAATAACAAATATTTCATACTGTGCTTATTTCCAACTAAGTCATACATAGCTAAAGACTAAGTTTGTGTCTAATATTTCTATGAGGAACAAGCAATAACCTGAACAATACTAACAATTTATTGTCTCTCAAAATTTTTTCAGGAGTTGTACTAGGTGGTCATATACATAATCTCTAATTTCATCAAACTCCAATGAAGAAATAGAAGTTTAAACAAGTCAGTAACTTCCAGAAGATTAAGTTTATATGCAGTGAACCTGGAATTTAAATTCAGGTTTGTCTGGCTCCACAGTCTGCTGAATTTCAATGATATTATTGGGAATTGTGCTCAGAGATCTTTGGCTGCATATAGCTGTGATTTAAATGGCTAAGTATGATAATTACAGGAGCTATAATAGCTGGATCAATACCAACTGTTTTTCTTATAATTCTTAGTGATTGGCTCCCAATAAATAACATTTACATGGGAGCACCACAATAATGGGGTCTCCTTGTGTATTAGTTTATGGGTTCTCTTTTGCAAATCATCATAACAATAGAAGTAATATGGGAAAGTAGCCAAAAAGCAGCAGAATCCACATAATTTATTAGAAGACCACAAAAAGATTATTTTCTAAAGTCAAGAAAGTATGAAAATCATTCTAATGGTCAATGTCTGGGAAAACAATGGGAAGCAAAGTCCTTGAAATATTTTCAAAACCCTAAATAAGAATGTAGCCTTTTGGATCATTGGCAGACATGCTTATGTGATTCTTCAATTATATAAACTCTGCAACAGCATTTAACCCCCACTTCAATAAAGAGAAATAGGAAACAGACCACAGAAACAACAGAAATAAACTGATATCCATACTAGAACTTGACAGACATTTGGAAAGACATGTCTAAGGAAAACAACATAATACCCACTGGACACTAAAGGTATAAAGAACATTTTTATTTTTTCTTAAGTTTTTTTATTTTAATTCCAGTGTAATTAACATAAAGTGTTGTATTAGTTTCAGGTGTTCACTATAGTGATTCAACAATTCTGTACATTACTCAGTGCTCATCATGACAAGTGTGTTCTTAATCCCCTCCACCTCTAACCTCACCCCCACCTAACACTCCTCCAGTAACCATCAGCTTGTTCCCTATAGTTAAGTTTTTTTCTTGGTTTGTCTCTCTCCCTCTTTTTCCCCACTTTGTTCACTTGTTTCTTTCTTAAATTCCACATATAAGTGAAATCATATGGTATTTGTCTTTTTCTGGCTGAACATATTTCACTTAGCATTATATTCTCTAGTCCATCCATGTCATTGCAAATGGCAAAACATCATTCTTGTTATGGCTGAGCAATATTCCATTTCATATACATATATACATATACATCACCTTACATCTTCTTTACCCATTTACCTATCAATAGATACTTCACTGCTTCTGTAATTTGGCTATTGAAATAATGCTGCAGCAAATATAGGAAAGCATATACTCCTCCAAATCAGTGTTTTTGTATTCTCTGGGTAAATACTCAATAGTGCAATTGCTGGATCATAGGGTAGTTCTCTTTTAAATTTTTTGAGGAACATCCATACTGTTTTCCACAGTGGTTGCACTATTTGCATTCTCACCAACAGTGTACAAGAGTTCTTTTTTCTCCACATCCTTGCCAACATTTATTTTTCTGTGTTTTTTATTTTAGCCATTCTCACAGGTGGTAGATTGATAACTCATCGTGGTTTTGCTTTGCATTTCTGTACACTGATTCTTTTAATGCCAACCTTACTGAAGTCATTCATCAGTTCTATAGTTTCTTGGTGGAGTTTTTTGAGTTTTCTATGTATAGTATCATGTCATCTGCAAATAGTGAAAGTTTTGCTTCTAAATAACATCTCTATTTTTTTAGAATATGACAAAAGTAAGCAATTTTATAGTAGTATTCAACACAGCTCCGTCATTTGGGGTTGGGGGGCTCACTTCTTTTTCTCATTTATGCTTTAATATAAATCTTATGCAAAGTAACAGTGTAAGAAGGAAGAAGGTTAATATGACTTAGATTAAGTTGATTTGTTGCATTGCATGTCATAACCAAGAGAAAATAATAAAGTAGAAGATTGAGGTATAAAAGATACTGTTAACAAAGTGATGAGTCAGTGGGTTCATGTACAAACCTTGGAGAGAAGTTTAAAATGCAATGTATGTAAAAATATATCTGTTGATACAATCTCACTTTGGCAGACATACAGCGTATAATAACCATGCATTTCTACAGGTCCTGAATAGTAGATATTTTGGAGGATATCATCACAATGAATCAATGGACTTCAACTGGCACTTAGTTCCTAAATTCTTACTTTTATGTAAAATAAGCTGTGTTATTAAAGTCTCATTTTTATTATCAGTAAAAGCACTCTTCAAAGGGTTTTTTTCACAGAAATGGAGAAATATAAACTTTTTTTTCAGAAAAGCTGTAATGTAAGTGAACACTATACTTTTGCTGCAATGTAAGGGTCTATTTCAGACTAAAGAAACAATAGATGAGGGGCGCCTGGGTGGCTCAGTTGGTTAAGCGACTGCCTTCGGCTCAGGTCATGATCCCGGAGACCCGGGTTCAAGTCCCATATCGGGCTCCCTGCTCTGCGGGAAGCCTGCTTCTCCCTCTCTCACTCCCCATGCTTGTGTTCCCTCTCTGGCTATGTTTCTCTCTGTCAAATAAATAAAATCTTTAAAAAAAAAAAAAAGAAACAATAGATGAGAATTCATCAATTGCATTGCACTATGGAAATATATTTCATTAATAGAATGTAAATATGTCTTATATTTGCACTAAAGATTGTTTCATGAAGCTAGAATCAGTTACTCTATAAGGTATAACTGTGCTAGTATAAGCAAATATTATTCAGATTGAATAATTCATTCTCCAATTTGTAAAAAATGCTCATAAACAGAGTCAGAAGTTTTCATCAGAGTTGAACTATATGGTCTGTTATGGACTGAATATTTGTATCCCCCTAGAAATCATATGTTGAAGTCCTAACCCCCAATGTGGTTATATTTAGAGACAGGGCTTCTAAGGAAATAATTTAGGTTAATGAGGGCATAAAGGTAAGTCCCTGATTCCAAAGAATTTGTGTCCTTATACCAAGAGACATTGGAGTTCACTCACACTCTCTTTCTCTGCCCACTTTGTCTCTTTTTCTCTGTCTCCCCCGACCTTCCTTGCACACCAAGGAAAGGCCATATGAGAATATAGTGAGAGGAAGCTGTCCATAAGCCAGGACACCTTCACCAGAAACCAGATTTGCTGGCACCTTGACCTTGGACTTTCCAGCCTCCAGAATAGTGAGAAAATAAATTTCTGTTCTTTAAACCAACCAGTCTGTATTTTATTATAGCAGCCCTAACTGATGAATGGTCGCTCCCATTTCAAGATGCCATAGCATTACATATGCAAAGAAATACACATATCTTTTCTCTAAGAAAAGTCATAAGAAATTGTTCAGTGATGTTAAGTCTTTGAAAAGTATTTGTTTATTGTTTATATTTAGTCAAGGTAATTATAAATATTATCTTAATAGAATTTCAAATAATTGCAATTGAGCATGAAAGCATCACCTCAAAATAGATGCCTGCATATGTAATCTTCCTTAATTTAATAGCCAGAAGGCATCATTTCACTATATCAACATGTTTTCCATTGGTAAATAATATTTTCTCTTCATCTTGCATAACTACTTAGTACTAATGAAGGCTAAGGGAGTGGCATGAAAGCCTAAACATATCTATGTCTGAGTAGGGCTATTGGTAAAAACTAACTTATTTTTTCAAAGAAGACACTACCTTCTAGCAATAACCAGAAGAAATACTGATAATTCATTATTGTTTACATACAAATCTGAGAAGTACTCTGCAATTATGAAATAGTTTTCCATAAGAACCTCAACAAACTACACAAAATATATTTAACTTGAATAACAAGAATTTATTTTTAATTAAAGTACCTCTAGGACACTTATAGTAGAGGTATATTTGAAATGAACTGAGTTGATTTGAATTAAATACAATATCTTATTTCTTCCCATAAAAATGGGAGGTAAAGTGACAGCAAGTTATTTACCAACATGGTAATTATGTAGCACTTGCCATCTACTAAATGTCCCCCTAAACCAAATACTTATTTTTTTAAGTATTTTTTTATTCTACATAATACATTTTCAAAACCAGGAAGTTGAAGTTGGTACAACACTATTAACTTAGGTACAGATCACATTTGGATTTGATCAGTTTTTATAACAAGCACACATTTTTTGTAGCTTTATTAAAGTATATTTGATACACAAAAACCTGCACATATTTAATGTATACAATGTGATGTGTTTTGACATACATCTGCACCTGTAATACCATCACAAACATGGAATGCTTCATGAATTTGCGCATCATCCTTGTGCGGGGAGGGCATGCTGATCTTCTCTTTATCATTCCAATTTTAGTATATGTGCTGCGGAAGCAATCACTATAAACAAAATATTTAGTTTTTATCCCCAAAACTAAGGCGTACTCACCTAAGAAGTAAAATAGAAATTAAAAGGACAGTGATCAATTACTGTCAGGGATGGTGCATGATCTGCCCTTCCCTCCATGCCCAAGCCACCAGAAATTCTAGTGGAGGTACCTGTGAATGTGAATGGAGGCCCAGAGGGGCTTTCCCTGCCTAGAATCCGAAGGGCCACTTGCCCTGTGGGTCAGGGCAATATGTCCTTGGTGTGCTTATTCAAGACGTATAGTTCCATTTAATCCTCCTCCCTCCCGGTAATCATATCTCTGTATCTCTTATCTGTATTTCTTGATCCCTGTGCCTCAATGGTCTCAACTTCTGTGAGTTTAAGCAATCACTCTGTACCCTGCAGTAACAATACTAATCCTATCTCTAGGGTGGGTGCAAAAGCAGTTAAAGATTTAACTGCACCACCCAACTTCCTCACTTGGGAATAATAAAAGACTGGGACCCTTGACAGTCAAGAGAGAAAAAGCTGTGAGACAGAGAGAGACTGAGAGAGACTGAGAGACAAAGGCAGAGGGCCTGTGAGGAGGCAGCAAGAGAGCCTTAGAGGAGAGAGCAGGAGAGCTGGCAAACAGCAAGAGAGCCTGCAAAGAGAGACAGAAGCAAAGAGAGATGGAAGCAAAGAGAGACTGAGAGACTGAGAGACAAAGGCAGAGAGCCTGCGAGGAAGCAGCAAGAGAGCCTTAGAGGAGAGGCAGCGAGAAAGCTGGAAAACAGCAAGAAAGCCTGCAAAGAGAGACAGAAACAGAGAAGCAAAGGAAGCAGCAGAAAGAGAAGCAGACAGAGAGTAGAGAGGCAGAAGAAGAGAGAGAAGTAGAGCAAGAGAGGGCCAAAGCCAGAGCTAGAGAGCTAGAGCTAGAGAGCCAATGCTAAAAAGCCAGAGCATGCACCTGAGCCTGCTTCATAGGTCTCTCCTGACTGACCTCGGGTCTGTCAACTTGCATCAGATTTGCGTGTCTGTGTCATTATTTCGCCCGCCAGACATCCCAAGGTTCAGGACCCACATCTCTGCCAGGGCCAGCTCCCAGCAAATTACAAGTAATCTAATTTGCCATCATTTCCTTCAATTTCTACCTACTTTTGTAATATGACTCACCCAACAAAAGACTGGACTTTAGAAACCTGCATGTCTGGGGCATCTAGGTGGCTCGGGCAGTAGAACATCAGACTCTTGGTTTTGCTTCATGTCATGATCTCAGGGTGGTGGGACTGAGCCCCGTGCATCTGTGCTCTGTGCTCAGTAGGGAGTCTGCTTGAGATTCTCTCCCCCTCTGCTTCTCCCCTCCCCACTCATGTGCTCTCTCACTCTCTCTCTCAAAAATAAATAAATAAATCTTTATAAAAACCTGCATGGCTATCAAAAAAGAAATTAAAGAACTACAAATTCATGCAGAATAAAGGAATGTTGACACAAACTTGGAAATGATTTAAAACTGGCTTTTTTTACAGGAGTATTTGAGGGGTGGGATGTGAGAAAAATAAACTGAGTCTCCACCTGACACAACTTATTGGCATGTATATTAACAAAGATTATTTTTCATTGCTAACAGTTATCTACTACTTGCAGAGTTGTTTTTTTAAGTTTTTTTGTTTTTTTTTTAAGATTTTATTTATTTATTGGACACAGAGAGAGATCACAAGCAGGCAGAGAGGCAGGCAGAGAGAGAGAAGGAGCAGGCTCCCTGCTGAGCAGAGATCCTGACATGGGCCTCGATCCCAGGACCCTGAGATCATGACCTGAGCTGAAGGCAGAGGCTTTAACCTACTGAGCCAACCAGGTGCCCTGTTTTTTTGTTTTTTGATGGAATGTAAGAACACATTTTATTCAGGAACTATTACAACAGGGAAAAGAGACCTCAGTATAGAATTGAGTTCAATTCTATAATACACAGTATCAACAGGAGAAATTTATAGCCAAGTGGTTGGGTGGAGGCCATTGGATAGAAAGGCACTAGAAGGAAACATCAAGGATAAAGGAAGAACCTGGTAAATGGACTTGATAGGATTCTGCAGAGGTCAGGCCAGAGTGACTAGACAAAGAAGTGGGAAGAAGGAATTTGACCAGATATCAAGGCTGATAACATAGCAAGATGAGGAGTTCTTGCTACAGGGGGCAATGCAAGCCCCATAAGAACAGACATAGAAGGTAGGGGCCTGGGGAGGAATTAGAGGTACTAGCTGGAGTTAGGTTGAGAAGAGAGTTTGTGTCCACAAACTCCAATACTCTAATTGGATCCAATATAAATAAATGTAATTAGGTGAAGACAAAGGGGTTTGTGTGGGTAAGAGTCTCTCCAAATGGCACCCTTATATTCTTATTACATGAATAAATTTCAAATAAACAATTCACAAATTGACAAATAGAGAAAAGAAAGGTCTAAATGGCTACCAGATAGCCAAGAAATTCTTTCCATAAAACTCCAGGCAAACAAGTCACTCACTCGAACATGTATAAGCTTGGATCTGCCATACAATCTCTCTAGCGAACAGGTTTTAAGTTACAGGATATGGTGCAGGAAAATTCTGCTTCTACTGACAAACCTAATGGAACAAGTTATTAGTCTAATTCAAAGTGCAGTTTTGACATGAAAAGCCATAGCTCATTCCCCAATTCCACCAAAGCAAAAAAGGAGTAAGTTCAAAGAAGAATGCCCAAACCTAGAATAAGCAAAGGTTTCTGAGGTTACATGCCATTTTATTGCTCTCTCATTTTTAATATCTTAGCAGGTATTACTGAATATATCAAACTACCTCGTTGTAATTTAGTCTCTGATAAAACACTTTACCATCTGGCCAGCTTCCTTCCAACATTTTCATCAGTTCTCCCAAACTGATAGCAAGAGAGAGTCATTTGTTTCATCTCTTGATCTCCTTTTTTACATCACATCGAGTAATTCCCATTTAATACATCTCATGAGCTGATACTAAAGGATGTGGAGGAATGCAAATGATCTGGCTAGAACAATTGAAAAACAATTTATAATTGCCATGAAATGAACAAGGGACTTCTAATTATACACATTAATAGGACAAAGATGCACAGTGTTCTGCTTATGATGGCTTAATGACATCAGTTTTATGGCTGAGATTTCTAGCATTTCTCTCATTATGCCGTATGTCATATTAGGCAATTCGTAAATTGGTTCAAACTGCACAGGGTGGTTTTAAAATCCGACCCATACTTGTGCTGATATGTGTTTCCTTTTCTTTATATTCTCTTATGGCAGGCATCACCTATAATGCCCTTGACTGCCACTCAGTAAATAAGACAGGTATCACTTTTCCATCAGAACACTACTAAAAGCTTCATACTGAAGAATTTCTCCTCAGATGGACCTGGATTTAACATGTGGATTTAATCTTTTTGTTGTCATCTATCCTCTAAAATAAATAGAGATGCACATTTAACAAAGTCTAGGAAAGCTTATGGAAATGCATCCAATCAGATGTGACTCTTACCGGGCACATAAGGGCAATAATATCAGAAAAATAGGAAAGTAAAATAAAGCAGGAAAATTACTTTTCATACTTCAAGTGAGGGAAAAGGTATTCCATTGCTATACTATAAGCAATATCCACAATATGACTGAAAAGCAGTATCTACAAATACTTCCACAATTGTATATGCAAAGTTTATTTGGACAAAAACTTTTCTCTACTGTATCTGATAAATATTTATCCCAAATGGACTAGAAAATTTAAAGAAAAAGTCGTGATTTTTTTTATCTCTTTTTAGATACTTTGATTCATGGCATAAGTCTCTTTATGATTCTTTTTTCAAATAAAATTGTTTCATCTGCATAACCTAGAGATTTTATGACCCCTGGAAGCATTTTCCCCAGGTGCAGTCTCTAATATGATTTTAGTATTTCAGATTTTTCTTCTTTTATAATTTCAGGCATTTGGAGAACCAGAGGGAAATCTTGATAGTCAAAAAGGTCATTAGGAGTCCGCAGTACAATTTTATAGTTCAGTGATGTAAACCATTACTTTTTTCAAGCATTCAAAAGATCGTGCCAACCTCCATTGGACTGCCATTGGAAAGGATCTTCTGTAAATTGGACACCAAGTGTGATACTGGCCAAACATTCCACACTGATGAACTGAATTTCCCAGGTAAAAGTTACTTAATCAGGGAAGCACACAAAGGCTATTTTAAGATAAACTGGTGCAGTATAAGGTGGTGTGTAATGTGGAGATGCATCTTTGGTTTTGTTTGTTTTTAATACTGAAAAAAAAAAAAGGACAGGTGAATAGAGAGGAATTGGGGATTAGTCAAGTCTAAGACTTGACTGCAGAAAAGAAAATGAAGCTAGAGGCAGACATAGACCTGTTTGTAAGAGGATGGCGAGTTAGTAAAGAAAGGTCATGTTGGTGGCTCAGATTCTTCGCTCTTTGAAATAGAAGTCAAGATTCTCTCTAAGTTTACAGAAGAACAAGGTAAGGTGCATGACATTCAGATGGAAAGATCAGGATAGTTGTTGAAACAAATCAGAGAGCAGGTATTAAAGGGTGATAGCCTCTGATTCTAAAATCTAACAGGTGTAGGAGAGTAGAAGGAAATTTTTCATGATTTTTGATTTGCAAGGGGATTTTAGGGGATGGTGTAGAAAGTCAGGGAAGCAAAGGACCTGAGGCTGTTAGCTAAAGGTCACTATAAGTGAATGGGGTGTTGAGAAAAGGAAGCGAAAGTTAAGGAAGTCCAGAACTGGAAGGCAAAGTTGGATGTCAAGGGACTGAATGCCTAAGAAGATCAAAGAACAAGAGTGTGGGGAATGCCTGGAAGGTGTCTGAAAAGAAATGATGCTGTGATTGGCAAGAAAGATAATGGAGTTTAAACCTTCTAAACCATTTCAGGCGAGGGCAATGCTCAGGATAGGGCTGTGGAGATAAATCCCTGAGAGAAATATAAGGAAGAGACAGGGGTATAGGGGGAATAAGAAGCCACAAGAATTGAGATATTTGGGGTGATTGATATGGTGAAATCACATAGGATAATAGAAAGTGAAGGGATGGGGATGACTCAAGCATAGGAGTCCTTTCACCTCAGTAAATGCCTGAAATGTGAATGAAAATTTGCATTTTTGTACTTATGTAAATTTATGTAACTTTACATAAATGTAAATGAAAAGTAAATGATAGAAAGGATACAGACTGCATAGCAAATGGTTCAACTCTCATATTGAAAAGATTTGTGTGAGTTTGAAAGTCTTGAAGAATGACAATACTACTCCCAGTCTTGCAAAAAGTGAGACGCCCCAGGGAATAAGCCTTTCCACTGAGCAGACCTACAAAGGAAATAACGTTCTCAGGAAATAACCAGATTATTCTGATTATTCCCAGAAATAATCATGCTCCTATAATAAAATACAGACACTACAGATAAACTTCTATAACGTAATATGATCAAATGTACTCTTTACAATTCTGAAAATGTTTCTAGTCAGAAACAATAAAAAATTATAAAACCCGGGATACTACTTGTTAACTTGGGAGTTCAAATAAGTATTGAATCATGCTGAATCATACTGACAAAATATTAATTACTTAACTTAATCATATTTACCTTTGCCTCTTTTTATTCCCCTCGTTGTCTAATTGAGACATTTGTTACATGAACTAAATTAATTCTTGACACAGTATGTTTCTTTGCATTATGGCTTTTGTCAAACAGTTTTGTCTCTATTGTCCATCATGTTTTACATCTGGATTTGGAATGTACATTAGTATGATAAAATGGTTTCCCTGTCATTTTCCCATGAGCTGTTTCTCATTTGGTTAAATACCTCTTCGGGGGGCTAAGACTCCATTGATTTCAAAGTGAGACCAGTATGCTGATGAGATTCTTAGACCATATTGAATAATGAAAAATTGGACTCTTCATTGGTTTTCCCCAAGAGGAATTCGGCAGCGCCAAGGAAAGAAAACACCAGTGAAAAAATATAGAAACCAAGAGAGAGCAGGTAGAAGAATTAGTCATGGTTGCTCTGGAGTATAAAATTTTACTTCCAATACACTGCCAAAAATACTGAATGATTTAATATAACATGTTAGTCTAGCTTTTACCAAAAAAAAAATGGGTTTCTGAGATTTTCTTTCTTTCATGCCCCTGTGTTTTCCTGACTTTTTTTTTTTTTTACCTAGTTCCAATTTCCTTAGATACTTGCTGGGGATAGCATTTTTAGAGCACTTTGCCAAGACTTACTCACATGAGTCCTATTGACCTTGATCCAGGCCACAAGGCAAAATCTCCAGTCCTTAACTTTGAAAATAGACTTGATATTTCCAGTCATATTTTCATCTGGTTTTGTTATTCCACATATGAGAATTATTTCTCTGAGAGGTTTGATTTACTTCTATTAATTATTATTCAAAAATATACCCTGTGAAACAATTGCAACCAAATACCAAATGAATGAAACAGATGGTAGTGTAATCTTGAGAAAGAATTTTGCCCCCCAGGGAGGGCAGTAGGAGGATATACCATAGACAGAATTTTCTTACATTGCCTTCAGAAAGTTAACATTAAAAGTGACTGAAATAAGGTTCGCTGGTATCTCTTTCAGTTTTAAACATGTTTATATTTCTAAGGTAAAGCATTTATTAAAGTAATCCAGAACTTCCACAGCTAAAGTAAATTACTCTCTTTTGTGGTCTCGCAATTATAGTATTGGGTCCATGCCAGACCAAAGGAAAATATGCACCCAATGGATTTAGAAAATATGACATCAGGAAGATAAAAGCAAGTTTGAGAACTGAACAAAATTTGAAGAACTCATTAAAAATTTCCCTCAGTTTATTAGGACGTTTTGATTTTTGTTGTTCCAGCTCTATCTTTGTAGATTTTATCCATTCAAAACCAAAACAGTTGGTCAATTTCATCAGCTCCTTTAAAAAGTGCATCTAGAGAGATGCCTGGGTGGCACAGTCAGTTAAGCATTTGACTTGATCTCAACTCATGTCTTGATCTCAGGGTAGTGTGTTCAAGTCCTGTGTTGGGTTTGGACGTGGAGTTACATCCATCCATCCATCCATACATACATACATACATACATACATAAAATTACGCTTGGCTAAATTTAAAAAAAAAATGCATCTAGAAAGTGAAAAAGTTTCTAAATATCTGAGGACAACACCTTTCACCATGTTAGGAGGGGGGTCCTTTGGTCTCATTAGCATCCACTAAAAAGGTGCTGAAGTGAGAGCCTACTCTGGAAAAGCAGGCTTCCAGGGCACAAGATGAAGACGTAAAGTCAGGTTCACCAGATATTAATCAGTCAAAAATACCTCTGCCTGAAAAGCCTCGTCTAAGATCCCCATGAGGCAATGTACTTAACACCTCCCAAACTCCCCTTTCAGCACAGATTACCCACTACACTTATGGTGCCAGATGGAATCTTGAAAAAGTGTTGCAATGCAATCAGACATCAAAGTTAAAATGAGTTTTACAAACAGCATTAAGGCTAACTACATTTCCAAACCACTTTTCGCATATTTCTTGGGTCTCCTCCATTCATTTTGCCAGCAGTCATTGATTTAAAAGGTTATGTGAATGTGTGTATTTTTTCCTAATGTAACATTTACAGAGAAAGCACTTATGTAAATAAACCTTTGGAAAATGAGGCTGTTATGATTAAAGCATAAATGTGGGCATATGCCATGGAAAATACTGTTCTTTTTCTTTAATACTATGTTAAGGAAAGTTATTTAAATAAATTTCAAGTAAACATTTTATACATGCAATCATTGAAGACTATTGAAGGCACTCAATTTTCCACAACATCATTAAAAAAAAAAAAAGTATGAGTGCTTTTAGACGGGAAATATTGAACACACTTTTTCTGGTACAAAGATCAGAGAGAGCACATATGGTCCCATATCTTTATAATACATTATTTTATGTTAAAACACCGGAGCCAACTCTGGCTGTTTTTTTTTATAATTCCACAGGTATTGACATATGCAGCTACATTTGGTCAACTCTTTTCACTCACCAGGGAAGAATTGGTCCTCAGCTTTCATAAGGTGATACAAGTAGACCATTGGCATAAAAAATTATTTTTAAAAATAAATAGAATTTTCTTCCTGGGGATGACACCACTACTGTTCTCTGATGATCTGAATTATTGAATGAGCTAAATAAAAGCTGTTTCTGTTCTCTTTTTGCCGAGACTAAACACCTGAAATGCAAGTTGAGTTTTTAAAAATTCTTTTATCCCCCAACCTGGTGGGATTTATCCTTGAATGTTCTGCTCTGCACACTCTGTGTGGAGTGCTGGCATGTATTTATGGAGGAATCTCTAAAAAAATAGAGACCTTTAAAGAAAAGAAAAGCTACAAAGCCCATAATATTTGCCAAACTATTAGTCATATGAGCAATTGTGAGATTGCTCAACAGAGAACTTCACAAAGAGCTGAAACTTTTCATTTCTATAAATTCTGTTCTGATCAATGGCTCTAAAGTTCTCACCAGGTCTGCCTAGTAGCAGACCGTATGAATGAAGAACAGGGCAATGAATGTAGCAATTTCAATGTGGTTAAATTCTGCCAGTGTTTGCTAAGCACCTACTATGTAGGGGAACAGTTTGGTGGCACTGAGGACTCCCATTTCTTCGCCATGTCATTTCAACGCCGGACTTTCAACTCTATAGCAACAATCCTTAAAGTTTTTGTCTTCTGCCTCCCAAGTCACCAACTAGTGTCAATTCAAACTCCTGGTTTTGCTATGTTTGCACCTTATTGGCATCACACTGATCCCACTGCTACTCTAATTATTTGTTGAAATTACTCTAAAAGGTTTTCCTTGAAGTCAAGGACTCTTATTCCATGTTCTGCAGAGACTAACACAGTGACAGAGTTGAATGAGTACATGAATTCATTCATTCAGTTGAATAAATAAATGAGTAAATTAAAATACAATCAAAAAGCTTATAATCTCAGGGCACCTGGGTGGCTCAGTTGGTTAAGCCACTGCCTTCAGCTCAGGTCATGATCCTGGAGACCCGGGATTGAGTCCCGCATCGGCTCCCAGCTCCGAGAGGAGTTTGCTTCTCCCTCTGGCCTTCTCCCCTTTCATACTCTCTGTCACTCACACTCTTTCCCTCAAATAAATTTAAAAAATATTTTTTTAAAAAAGCTTATAACTCACTATGCATGTAAGTGCAAGAGTTACATATAAGGTAAATATAGGGTAAAATATAAGGTAAAACTTCATAAACAGCTGAAGCGAGTTCAACAAAGTGCTATAGAGTAGTTTAGAATGATAAGAACATTTTGTATGGTCAATACATTTTATATGGTCAATCAGCAAAGGTGACTTTTGAGAACAACCTTGAAAGATGAGTAGGAACTCTACAAAAAGAAAAGTTTTCATGGTGGAAGGAAGCATTGGGAGGAGGAGCCACAAAAACAGAAGGTCAGAAGCAGAAGAGCAGGAAAGAAGGAGGCATAGTATTCTAATTACACCTGCACGCTCTGGGACCAGCCAGCTGAGGCTCACCTTTTGAGAGTGCCAACTTCTCATACAGTGACCTTGGGCAAGTTGCCTAACATCTTCATGGTTTGTCCTTTTTTTTTCCCTTTTTTTCAGATTATAAAGTGTTGTCAGGATGAAATGATTCCATACTTGTAAAATACTTGACACATGAAGAGCATTCAAACAATTGGCTAATAGTAGTTTGAACTAATTACAAAGAGCCCCATCACACTATGATGGAATCTTTATGCAGGAAGCAGTGGATGAGGCAGTGTTTGTACTCTGGAGAGTATAGAATTACAAATGAGGAATTTGCACTTTGCAACACAACACAACAGATAGACCCATGGTCATACAGTGTCTCCCTTGAATGCACTTAAAAGTACACCTGATTTTTTGGTCACAAACTTGTCATTTTTAAATAAATAAGAAAGCTCTGAAGACATAGACTATGCTGTGAACTACTCAGCATAACACACAGAATTTATTAAATGTTAAATAAATCCTTGGTAATCTATTCATGGACCAAAAAGCTATCTTTAGACCTCCAGTTTAGAGAGCTAAAAAGCTGATGAAAAGGTTTTTTTCCACCCCTTATTCGGAGGTATGAACAAAAAAACACTCAGACTCTCAGACTTTTTTTTGCACTGGGAATTGACCAATGAGATGGTTAGAATAAAAATCTGTTTCCTACTCAATAATGTTCTTTATAGATAAGTTTATTTCCAGCCAGAGTGATGTATATTAGAGACATAATGAGCTTCTATATTAATGTATAAAGAATATTATTCAACTGCAAATGGTTTTGCATAGTCCATGATACTTATAAATATCCTAACAGGTGATTGCCCTAAGTATTTTAGTATATCACATATTAATCCATTGAGAGCACAGAAAAATCATTATAAAATATGGAAGAAACCCACAAAATATAAAAAGTCATTAAATAAACAGAGAAAAAATATATATAATTGAAATAACAAATGAGAGATCCAATTCAAGATAATTTTCAAAAAACATGAGTGATTTTAAAAAGTGAAGAATTTGCTGTTTATTGGTAAGAGGGCTCTTTAATTATGATCAACATTAATGCCAGAGAGCTTAAGAATATTCAGCTACTCAAACTGTGGAAGCTTCATCATCAGCTAACATGACTAATATTGAGACCAGACTGACACTCAACTTCCTGAGCAGTCTCTTATTTCTAATTAAAGACACATTTATAAGAGACAATATTAAAATAAAGATTCATATTCATTAATAAGTATTTGGCAATTTGGCACTTTATCTTAAATATTTGGAGGGGGGGTTCCCTGGGTGGCTCAGTCATTAAGTGTCCACCTTCAGCTCAGGTCATGATCCCAGGGTCCCAGGATCGAACCCCACATCAGGTTCCCTGCTCTGCAGGAAGCCTGCTTCTCCATCTCCCACTCTCCTTCCTTGTGTTCCCTCTCACGCTGTGTCACTCTCTGTCAAATAAAAAAAATTAAAAAAAAAGAAAAAGGAACTTTATAAGAAAAAAAGGAACTTAATGTAAGTATACCTTAAAATGGGAAAATTAATGTTGATGATTATTGCATATTGTGTTTGTCTGATCTTTTGTTTTGCTTTGCTTTTCATAAATGAGAGTTAAACTCAAGGTGGGGAGTCATATTGGGAGGCAGATGGCTTTTACCAAATCATAGTAAAAAATCTGCTTAATCCAAAGTAAGTCAATCAGAGAAAGACAATTATCATATGATCTCTCTGGTATGAGGAATTTGAGAGACAGGGTGGGGGTTTGTCGGGGAAAGGGAGGGAAAAATGAAACAAGGTGGGACTGGGGAAGGAGACAAACTATAAGAGACTCTTTTTTTTTTTTTTTTTAAGATTTTATTTATTTACTTGACAGAGAGAGAGAGAAAGAGAGATCACAAGCAGGCTGAGAGGCAGGCAGAGAGAAAGGAGGAAGCAGCGGAGAGCCCGCCCAATGCAGGGGTCGACCCCAGGACCCTGAGATCATGACCTGAGCCTAAGGCATAGGCTTTAACCCACTGAGCCACCCAGGAGCCCCATAAGAGACTCAATCTCAGGAAACAAACTGAGTGTTGCTGAGGGCAGGGGGGAAGGATGGGTGGCCAGGTGATGGACATTGGGGAGGGTATGTGCTATGGTGAGTGCTGTGAATTGTGTAAGACTGATGATTCATAGACCTGCACCCCTGAAGAAAATAATACATTATATGCTAATAAAAGAAAAAATACTTAATTCTAAAAAAAAAATCTGCTTAATCACTAAAGCTCAGTAAGAGCTTCCTTTCTGCTCGAATTATATTATTATCTACAGTAATTAACTATATGAGATAATTTGCATACTTTGCCCACGGCCATTTAAAAAGGCACTTCAGTCATTATGTGACTTCTCTATTTGGTTTAACACAAATTCCCAAAATGGCTTTCAAGTTATATGGAATTTTTCTTCTCAATATAATTTCAAGTTTATTTATGGAAATGGGAATTATTCCTTGATTCTGCTTGGAAAATAAACTTCTCAGGAAAAAAATGTATCAGGCACCTGGGTAGCTCAGTGGATTAAAGCCTCTGCCTTCAGCTCAGGTCATGATCTCTGGGTCCTGGGATTGAGGCCCGCATCGGGCTCTCTGCTCAGCAGGGAGACTGCTTCCTCCTCTCTCTCTGCCTGCCTCTCTGCCTACTTGTGATCTCTCGCTCTGTCAAATAAATAAATAAAATCTTTTCTTAAAAAATCACATTCTTGCTGGAATTGGTATGCAACACCTTAGCCCCATAGAATAATAATTCTTGCATTGTTTATCTATAAACCTAAGTTAATCATTCCTTATGAATTACAAAAGCACAACAAACATAATGCATACCGACTGAGTGTTGATTTTATTAGCTTAGGCAAATATCTGTTACCTTAAAATATCCAAGTGGCCTAACAGAAATTTTTGAATTGTGTTAATATGTAGGCAATCCACATATTGTATTAGTAAGTAAGGTATTAAAGGTATGTAGTGATTAAATAAAGGTACAAGTAAGTATGGTATTAGTAAGTAAGGACTAAGGTATTAAAATATTCTTCACCACTTCAGTGTGTACAAATTCTGTAGAATGGATTTGAAATCTGAAAAACAAAAATACTGGTATAACTAATAAACTAGACAAGAACAGTTTTAGCAAGGAAAATCATAGCTTTATCTCATTTATGAATCTAAATGCAAAAATTTGATTTACAAACTGATTCCAGAATAGCATAAAAAAATACACATGACCAAGTTTGACTTATGTTAGGAATACAAATGTACTTTCATATTGCAAATCTATTTAACTATATAAATATTTTAAAAGGAAAAGCACAAGACCATCTAAGAGATGTGGAACTTTTATAAAATTCAGCATCTCTTCATATAGAAAGCCAATAAAAAACTAAGCATAGAGGGGAGCTTCTTAGACTGATAAAAGATATATACCAAAAATCTACCACAAATATCCTGTGATAAAATACGAAATGTATTCCCTTCAAAATCAGGAATAAGCCAAGAATGCCCAGATTGCTAACTTCTATTCCAATTTTATTGAGGATCTTTTTCAGTACAATAAGAAAGGCAATATAAATGAAAAGCAGGGAGCCGGAGGCAGGATTCCATCCCAGTTCCCTGGAATCATGACTGGAGTGGAAGGTAGACGCTTAACTGACTGAGCCACCCAGGCACCCCTGAAAGAATGCTTAAAGCAGAGAAAGCAAGATCAAGAAGTGGCAGGAGAGGTGCTTTTTACAATAATAGCAAAAGCAAAAGATGTACAGATATGAATGTAGGAAATTGAACATTATCGAGAGTCATTATAAAAGACCTAAATAAATAGAAAGATACCCCATGTTCAAGGACAAAGAGCCAATATTTTAAAAGTACATACTCTCCTCAGTTTTCACCACCTCCATTTTTACCACCATAGTCCAATTCACCATCATCTTTTACATTTCTCTTATCTCTCCTAGCTGGCCTCCTTTGTTTGAACCTACTTCTACCTCTGCCTCGCAAAATGTAAATCCTGTATCTAAAATCCTTCAATAGACTCACACTCCAGCATGTAAATGTTAAAATCTTTAAAGTGGCCTATAAGATGCTAGATGGACTGGTCCCAAAATCACCTTTCAACCTCATCCCTACCACTCTCTCTTCACTCACTTTGTTCCTGCCGTAATGGCCTTGTAACTATTCTTCACACATCCCAGGATCATTCTTGTCTGCCTGGCTGCTCCCTGTACATCCCTAGGCCCCCACTACTGCAAGACCTTGCTCAAAATCTCTCTCACAAAAATCAACCCTACTTAAAATTTCAATTGGCCTTCTACTCCCAGATTCTTCACCTCGTTCTTTTTTTCAATGGCCCTTGTGACGTCCTTATACGCTACATAGTTCACTTATTTATTATGTTCATTTTCAGTCTCTGACCAATTAGAACTTAATCTTTATGAAGGCAGGTATTCTGTTTTCTGTTTTGCTTATTGCTGGATCCACAGCATGGTCAACAGTACCTGCCACACAGTCGGCACTCAGTAAAAATGTGTTAAATGTTGTGATGAATGAAATATAGTCTACAGTGAGATAGGGACGATTAATCAGTTAATTAAGTCATTTATAATTCTTAAACATACCCACTAGAGTGCCAAAAAATTAAGAAATATGACAATCTGGGAGAGTGTAGATTATACACTGCTGGTGGGAATGTATATTTCGACTTATTCTCAGAAAACCTGTTGACATTACCTTGTAAAGTTTAACAAGCATTCTCATCCCCTGCAAACAGTATTTCTACTCTTACATGTAAATCTTAGAAAAATTCTTGTAATGTGTATGAGAAGAAATAAGCATATACATGAATAACTGCAGACCTGATAATAGCAAAATGCTGGAAGCCACACAAACGTCCTTTGACAAAGGAATAGGCAAATAAATGGTGTTGAATTTGCAGAATCAAATATTAGAAAGTAGTTAAGGTAAACGAGACACAACATTTACAAAAATATGGATGTGTCTTCAAATATGTTAAATAGAATTGTCCTGTAAGACTGCATAAAATATAAAGCCATTTTAATAAATCCCAACACAAGAAAAATTTCTGCCTTTGGTTTATTTATATATGCCAAAATAATTATCTTTATAGTTAATTTCCTATAGTAGAAACTACTAATATAAAACTAATTTTCTCCAGTGGAAAGTAGGATGAGATAATAAACTATACATAGGTAGATACAAGTCATGGTGACCTTTTAGTTCTTAGGTTGGATAATGGGTTCAGCAATATTTATTATATTATTCTGCTAACATATATACATGTATTTGAATAAATCAAACATAACATATATATAAATTATACACATGTAAATATAATTTGTGTATATAATGTAAATATATGCGATATAAATTAAGTACATTATTTATATGAATTTAATAATATTTAAATATTTGTATATTTGAATGTAGAACACAAACAGAAAAGAAATTATAAAATTTTCTCAGCACTCTTTTGTATGCCTTAAAAATGAATTTGGCTGTTAGTGATGCAAAACAATTGTACGTTCAGCTCATGTTTCAAAATTTTCAGCAACCATTTGGCACCCAACTTTATGATCATTGATTAATCTCAGATTGGTTTGGAATACAGTCTACCCAAAGTTTTGATCTTCCAAACTTCTGAAACCAGTCCCCCCACTCATCTTTAAGATCCAAATTTTCTATGTCCATGTTTCATATTGCTGTTGTAATTCTCCAAAATAAGTTTCCTGATTTCTGGTGACACAGAGGAAAGGGGATCAAGGAAAATGTGGCCTGAAGCGTTGTTTTTCTACACTTGTTTAGCCATACTACATTCCTACAAGTCATTCAATTGTGTTCATTTTCAACCAAAACCCTCATCTTATTCCAGCAAGGGATAGGCTGTTCTTTAAACTAGTGCCATAGTTTTTGGTCCTTGCCAATTGCCTTGATGGAGCTAAGAATGGGGCCACAGTGATAAGCGACCATGAAGGTTTTGTGAGAGACATTCTTTTCTGCAGGGCAGAAAAAATGCTTGTAGTGAAGGTTAAAATAAATAAATAAATAAAACATTTCCATTGCATTATGTATCTTGATGTATTTCTAATGTATTCCTTTTTAAAATATCCCTTTGCTGAAGTAGAGGCAAAGACAGAATGAGCAACAGTTGCTGTTTTATGTACAAGGACCCGTTTTTAAAACTTTTAAAAATGCAGCAGAGCAATTTAAAAGAGCAAGTGGCATGGTTACTTTTTTAAAAAATGCTATAGCTACATTTGTCAGGCTCAAAACATGCAAATCGTACAATATGTGAATTTGGATATGGCAAGTTTCTTTCAAGACTGGCTAATACAAAGATATTAAACCCATCTAGCTATGTATTAAATGCAGATTTCTTTTTTTTAAGATTTTATTTATTTATTTGACAGAGAGATCATAAGCAGGCAGAGAGAGAGGAGGAAGCAGGCTCCCCGCTGAGCAGTGAGCCTGATGCAGGCCTCCATCTGAGGACCCTGAGATCATGATCTGAGCTGAAGGCAGAGGCTTTAACCCACTAAGCCACCCAGGCGCCCAAATGTAGATTTCTTAACACAGAATCAGCATTTCTTTTTTGAAACTATTCACCAGCATTACATTTAACATCAAGACATATGTAAGAAGTTGAAAAGATTCTATCCAAAAACATCACTGAATCAACAATAGGTTCTATTAATTTTTAATCAGACACATTTTTCTTTGCTTTAAGTCCTCTTTTTGACTTTCTGTAAGTACCCAAGAAATTTCCAAGTAAGTGTGAGTTTGTCTTGCCTACTAAAGTCAAGTTTTCTTGTGTGTTTGAATTACAAGTTGAAGGAAGCTATGGTTTTATTAACTCAATTTTTGTAGTCAAATGCAGCATTACTGAAAATATTCTGTGCTTGAGGTCTGTGATTGCTTCTTTTGAGTCCTACTCACCTCTTCCTTTGAAGTTATTATCATCTTGAGATGAAGAAATAGGTGTGCCTTATTAATCAAATCTATATTTCTACTCAAATAAAAGATCTAAAATTAAAAAAAAATTCCGCATAAAAGTAAACTATCTCCAGCAATTTAGTTTCTAAAAGAGTTTGCCTTCTTATACTTATGCAAGACTGACTTCTTGCTAACCCTTCACTCCAACGCATTTTATAATGAAGGTTCCCAGTGTTTGACCTTGTTATTTTGACCTTGATCCACTGTCATCCAATGAACTGCCCTGTGTCTCTTGTTACTGTGTAGTCCCTAACTAAACCTGAGTATTTGTTCTTTAGACTTTTTAGAATGGCTCTTCCATTGACTCTCAAGATAATGCCACTCATCATACTTTCAATGGCAGGGGAAATATCTTTTTATGGCATTTTTAATGCTCTGAAAAATCACTTGCTAAAGGAAGAGTTATTGAAGGAAGTATTGTCCTTCTGGCTTAAAGTTTATAGTTTTTCAACACTTAGCATAAAAAGGAGTACCTTCACAACCAGATTTTTTAAAGGTAAATAGAAAGTTTAGTCTGAAAGCTTGAAAGGAAATGAATACCATGTTTAGTCTGAAAGCTTAGAGGAAAGATGAGGGATAGCATGAAGACAAAGCAAAACTGGAAAGCCAAAGCAGTAAGAAAAAAAGAAAACCTCCAAAATGAATAGTAATAAAGACAAGTGTTCATCATTACTCTCAGAATATATAAATTTCTTTTTTTTACCAAAATATTAAGTCCTTTGAAATGTTGCAAAAAGATTTAGAATCTAAAATTGATTCTTAGTCTTGTTTTCAACGATTAGCATTTCATGAGCTTCTGCCCCCTCTTGGGAAATCTTTCCTTACTAACATTAGTTATCAAGACACTTGGCATTTTTTTCACAGCATGCATGAGTCACAACACAGACACCTCTATCTTCAAAATAAGTGGATGTTGAACTTTGAATAAAATATGCCTCTTTCATCCCAGTCTCAAATTTGTGAGTGTGCACATCTTTCCTCTTAGTCTGTTCTTGTATGTAATCCAGGTTGAAAAAATATGCACCAAGGAATTACATTGGGAAGCACCTGTCCATGAGTAGAAAAGGATTGGGGGAAAGATACCACTTGATGGACTTGAGATTCTTCCAGGCCCCCAAGTCACTGCATTCGGCTACATTTCTAAGAGATGCTAGGTTCCAAGATTTCACAAAGTATATTTCCCTGATGGTGATATAATTAAATTTCTAAAATAAAATGATTTTCATTTCCTTAAGACATGTGACAATCAGAAAGCTTATTTCTAAAAGAGAATATGGAAATATCTTAGTCAAATAAGAATCCTCTCTATTTTGACTACTTATCAGTTATTGGAACAATCAGTTTTACATATCTTCTGGTTTTTTCCTACCCAAGGAACTGTCGAGACTATTAGGTGGATAGAATGGGTATATTACAGATTAAGAAACTGACATGGGGAGTCATTGGTTGTATCACACTGAAAGCCATTGGCAGAATCATAGTAAGAACTGGAGTCTCCTGGTTTTTCACCCAGATTTATTTTATTTATTCATTTATCCAATATTATTGATTGAGTGTGTGCTATGTACCAGATTCTACACTAGGATCTAAGAACACCACCATGCTACCTTTCATCCTACATGTAAATATATCAATGTGTAATATAAAAATATTGCATACATAAATTAAAATGTATTGTTGAAGTCAAAATATATTTTTAAGATTTATTTATTTTAGTGAGAAAGAACACGAGAGCAGGTGGGTTGGGGAGGGACAGAGGAAGAGAGAGTCTTGAGCAGACTCCACACTGAGCATGACTGACTGATGCAAGGCTTCATCTCATCACCGGGGGACTAGGGCCCTGAGATGAGGATCTGAGGCAAAACCAAGAGTCAGATGCTTAACCAACTGTTCCACCCAGGGGCCCCTGAAGTCAAAATAATTTAAAGGAAACTGAAACTACCAATATTATCAATACATTTTCATTATTATGTATTATTATTGACTAAGCTAATTTAATAATTTTTTAAGATTTTATTTATTTCTTTATTTGACAGAGAGAAACACAGCTAGAGAAGGAACACAAGCAGGGGGAGGGAGGGTAGGGGAAGCAGGCTTCCCGCAGAGAAGGGAGCCCGATGCCAGGCTCGATCCCGGGACGCTGAGATGGTGACCTGAGCCAAAGGCAGACGCTTAATGACTGAGCCACCCAAGTGCCCTAAGCTAATTTAATCTTAATTACACTAGACTATAAACTCTTATTTCTTGCAAAACGTCTAAGAAATAGTAGACACTTAAAATGCATTTCAAGAGAATAAAATAGTAGCTTTTCTTTGTTCACTGACATTTGTTCATTGTACTCCAAATCAACAGCCACACTCAGAGCTGACACTTAGTACAATTAGAAAATAGAGATCAGTTGGCATCATCCTTCCACCTCCCACATCCTATTCAACCCACTTTCTCTCTTTCCTCAGGCCTTCATATTAAGTCCCATGATTACAAGAGCCTTTTCTTAGGCTAAATCATAGACTATACTAGCATTTATAGTACAGGAATACTTATATTGCATTTTATTGTCTGGCTCTTGAAAAGTTCTAAGATCAATGGAGTAAATTCCTAAATCCAGTAGTTAAAATAGCAGTTGAGAATAAATGTCTGAGAAAAAACACCTCCCCCATTCAGTTCAGATCACAAGTTACAAGACATTGTCTTTTGATTAAACTGACTTAGGTCCTTTGCTGAACATTTGTATAAGTAAATCATTTGGGAATCAATGCTGTACTAACTATAAAATTAAATTCTCCAGGGGCACCTGGGTGGCTCAGTGGTTAAGCCTCCACCTTTGGCTCAAATCATGATTCCAGAGTCCCAGGATCAAAACCCTGCATCGGGCTCCCTGCTCGGCGGGAAGCCTGCTTCTCCCTCTCTCATTTGCACTGCTTGTGTTCCTTCTCTAGCTGTGTCTCTCTCTGTCAAATAAATAAGTAAAATCTTAATTAAAAACTTAAAATAGGGGCGCCTGGGTGGCTCAGTTGGTTGGGCAACTGCCTTCGGCTCAGGTCATGATCCTGGAGACCCGGGATGGAGCCCCACATCGGGCTCCCTGCTGGGCAGGAAGCCTGCTTCTCCCTCTCTCACTCCCCCTGCTTGTGTTCCCTCTCTCGCTGTGTTTCTCTCTGTCAAATAAATAAATAAAATCTTAAAAAAAAAAAAACCTTAAAATAAATTAAATTAAATACTCCAAAAAAATAAAGACTCCTTTTAAAGAAAAAAAATCCCTTTAAATAATATACTCTTGCCCATAAGTTTTCATCAGATTGTTCCATATTTTTAAAAATTCTTAAAAGTAAGGACATAACAAAATTGCTTTAAATGAAAAACTATCACTTCAGCATATATTAAGGATGTTTGAGACAGATAAGTCTGAAGGACAAACTGAGTTTTCCCCTCCATCGTATAGAGATGTTACCAGAAGTTGGCGAGTCAATAATGGACCACACAGTTTTCAGCTCCATTTAACATGTCACTTGTGCAATGGAGCTGGTCTTGGCTTACTTTGTCAGTGGCTATAATGTGTAACAGTTGCCAGTCAAACTGAGAAAGTAGTGAGTCAGTCCAACAAGGTGGAAGGAGTTTGAGTCCGTCAATGTGGAAAGCTGCCTGCCAATCAAGAACACCTAGTCTGAATTTCATGTGAGAAATTAAGCTTCTATTTTATTAAACCATTGAGATTTCAAGCTAATCCACAACAGCAGGTAGCATTATCTTAAGTAAGGGAATGTCCTTGTGTAAAACAAAGTTGAGAAAGGTGTTTATTCTTTATGTGTCTTAGTCTGTTTGGCTTAACTGTGACAGATTACCACAGGCTGGGCGGCTTATAAACAGCAGAAATGCATTTTCTCTTAGTTTTGGAGGCTGGGTAAGGGCCCACTTCCTGCTTCATAGATGCCATCTTTTTGCTGTATCCTCACATGACAGAAGAAGAAGGAGACTCCCTGGGATTTTTTTTTTTAAGGGCATTAATCCAATTTATGAAGGCTCTGCCTTCACTGCCTAGTCAGCTGCCTCCTGATGCCATCACAGTGGAGTTAGAATTTCAACATATGAATTTTGGGAAGGCAAAAACATTCCATGTATGGCACTAGGGAATCAATAGGGTATAAGATAGAGTCTGTGTATGAAATTTTTTGTCTGTGTTGTCCTCTGTAATAGCAGTAATTTTTATCCTGATTTTTGAATATTAATATAACAGGAAATGTTACAGAGAAAACATATGAATGGAATTATCCTAGGAATCAAAGATTCAGCAATCTGAAAAGTACCTTCACGAAATCAAAACTAGCACTGTAAGTTTTGAGGGAATTCACAGTTAGTTTGTATTCTCCTAGTTTCCATGGGCTCCATGGAATCAATCCAAAGATAAATGGTGCTTTCAGGGGATCCTGAGAAAGTTTCAAACACATCAACCATCCTCAAGAATGAAGACTTAAGTGATATTTTCATTGGATCTCTCCCTTTGTGCCTCCAAAGGCCTCTATGCTTAAAATCTAACATCTCTACAGAATCTTGCACAAGGTAGCACCTGCTTTAGTTACTGAGAAGTACTGGCCACAATGCACAATTAAAACTCAACTAGTAGACTCAATATACACCAAAAGATATTTGACATAAACTCTTTTCCAATGAATTGAAGATAAAAGAAATTTATATTACCTTCTCATTCATTTGGTTTTAGACACTGTTGAGAAAATAATTAAAATGGATTACTGAATCTCTGAAAGTGAATCTGTTTCCTAATTAATGGGAAAATGCTTTGCACCAAACAGTGATGTAAATCTCTTGAGAAATTCTGTAATTTTATAAACTCTGATAACAGAGCAACGGTCATATGGTTGTTTACCACTCAGTCCCTGTGGTATGTACATTCTTGTTTGATTACACCAGTTCATAAACAAAAGAATTAAATAACAGAGAGATAGGTCAGCCTTCTCAGACCTGGTAAACAACTCTTTGATAAATGAAGGGCAAATTCAGAGGTAAGAAAATAACTCTGTCTAAAGTAATCACAGAATTTCTTTTATGTTTTCCAAATGACTCTTTTCCTGTTCTTAAAGCTACCTTATCAAAGAACCCTGGGAAAGAGAGATGTCTCTTTAGACAATTTGCTTGGAGCATTTATAATATTTAGTGCACCCGTAGAAGAAAAACCTTGTTAAGACATTACATGAAAAAGGAGCAAGTTGACCGCTTTTTGCCTCCTATGAACATCAGAAATAGGATTTAGAATTCAATCTATTACACTGGCTCAAAGGAATTGTTTTACTTTGGTACTAAAAAAACAACAAAAAGATTCATTAAAAATTACTGCATTCAAAATAAGAATTAAAAAGCATATACAGCTCTCTAGAGATTTAACTTAAATATTTTATGTATTCAATAAATACCAAATAACATTCTTTGGGAATTAATTTTCAGTCACTGGATATGGTTAAAAATCAGGTCTAAATGTTTAATTTGGGGGAGATGAGGACTGAGAGTTGTTTTAATTATGCATCTGATCTTTATCATTCAACCCATCTACTTTGGAAAGTTTGCTTTCTTCTACAATTGCTTTCTTTGCTTTCCTCTACAATTGCTTTAATTCAAGGCTATAGAGAATTCTTTTCTTCTGTTCATGACACTTAAGTTTAGACTTTTGGTAAAAGAGTTTTTTGATGCACTCCGTGATCTGAACATTCATCAGTGCGATTAGACATGTTCATCGGCATGATCAGTCTTAACAATGTGACATCTTAACTGTTTCTTCCTTTCTTCTAGACTTCCAATGGTAGCATGCCCTAGACCTCTCCTCTCTATCTGCTCTATCTCTATGATGATCACATCCAGTCTTATGGAGTTATATGTCATCAACAGGTAGATGACTCTTACATTTCCTTCACCAGATCCAACTTTCCCCCCAGGACTCCAGACACAAATAGTCATTATTTGTTTGTAATCTTCATTTGCATGTCAAAAAAGCTACTCAAATCTAGCATGTTCAAAAGAATACTTGATGTCTCCAGGAAGGGAAAAAAGAGACTCACCCATACTTTCTTATCTGAGTCAATGAAACAACCATTTCTCTTTCTCTCATCACACCTTAGGAGACCTTCTGACTCCACTTTACATTTCCCAAATCTGAACTGTTTCTTAATGCATTCATGAATACCACCATCTTTGGAGCCACATAATTTCTCCTAGGGTATTAAAAAATCCTCCTCATATTCTCCTTGCTATCACTCTGGCTCAGCACATTCTAGCCATGCTTGCTTCTGCTGTTCCTCAAGCAAGCTAGCTCCTTCCCCACACCTCTACACTTCTGTCCCCTGTGGTGCCTGGAATGCTCTTAACACAGATTTTCACCGGACTCACTCCTTTATCTTCTTATCCATGGCTGACCAAAGGTCACCCCTTCCAAAGGATTGTCTTTGACTACACCTCCAAAAGAGTTGTCACCACTTATCCCCTTACTCTGCTTTTCAGGTAGGATTTGCCTCTACCTGAAGCTATACTCTTTATTATTTGTGTCTCTGACTGGAATACAGGAACTTTACCTTTCATTACTTTATCTGCAGTATCAGAACAGTGTAGGCCATACAGAAGACAATCAAAACTGTTTGTTAAATGAATGAATAATAGTCTTCTTTGATAAGATTTTAGGCACTTTACATGGCTAGAGTGGAAATTGCCCCTGACCCACCTGCTCTGGTGCTACCTATTTGCCTCGGGAAATTGTGTGTGTGTGTGTGTGTGTGTGTGTGTGTGTGTGTGTGTGTGTGTGTATGCACTGAGATAGCTTTGTCTCTAAGGAGCTCTAGCACAGAGTCCAGACCAAGAACTGCCAAGATGTGACCATGATTGATTCTAATACTAGAGAAGAGAGACTTCTCTCCTCTGTCCAACAGTCTCCAGAACTATTGAACCAGCAGTGGTTGCCCAGGCTTACTGTCCTGGGAATAGAAATTGGAACACACATCTAAACGCAAGACCACCAGTGATGCTATGGACTTGGAAAGAGATTAGCATAACAATTAAGTGATTAAACTTATCTTTTGTATCAAATTCGATTCCACCCATGTTTTCAACTTCTATACCAGCTTGCTATAGTCAAAGAACCGTGTTAAATAACACCACAGGAACAATCTTAAATTACTGCTTCCACGTAGAATAAAAGTATAAAAATGAAGATGAAATTTAATAAGATTTCTTATAATTTTTGTTTATTTTAATTAAGCAGGGGTTTCTTCTTCCCAGCTACAGCTTCAAGCCAAAAACATTACATTTCAACTCAATGACACTGGCAGCTGTTTTCTGTCCGTGTGCTGGAAAAATGGCAGCCACAGGCAGGGAGACTCCACTAGACTAATTCTCCTCTTCCTCACTTGGGTAAAGAACTTAGTGTCCTTGATTCAACTTTGTTCTATGGTTGAGAGACTAACGTGGCTATTTGAAAGAAAAGAAATGTATTTGCATCTAACATAAGATTGCACTTTTTTTTATAATTTAGAGACCTAATCTTACTCACTCTGACTTTACAGGATTCAGGCAAAGAAAGTGGTCACTGGCAAGCATGCGTGGCCATAATCGCAGCCACAGTATTAGCCACGCTGGTGGCGACATCCATGCCTGTGGAAACCTGTTTACACATGAGGTTATTACTTTCTTATTTTTTTAGTAAGTTAATGAAGTAAGAATGATCTTGGAGAAATATATTTTCTGGAACAAACAATGGAAAGGAGCTATTAACCTAACACAGCAGGAAATATGTTGACCACAGTTAGAAATTTATTCTCTCAGAAGGCAATGCACAGAGTTTACTTTACTGGTGCTAGTATCTCTTTGCAAAACTAAAGAGAGAGAGAGAGAGAAAGCCTCAGAAAACAAGAAAGACATATTTTCATTGTTGATGTATAATCTGCCAAGCCAGCAGACTGAAAATGCACAGAAGTATTTAACTGGGACTATAGAGTATATATTATTTTCCATAATATAGCTCTTAAATATCCTTGTCCTTTTTAGATGTTTCAGACTGTGCAAAGGGAGTGAAATATTCAATTACTTTTTAATGTCTCAAAATCACTCTCAGCAAAATGAAATCAGTGCAATTGCCAAGAGCCCTCTTTATAGGATCAGCTATATTAATTCACGATATGTCTCCCTCCCTCAGGTAACTTTAGTTTGAACATTGTTTATGACATTTAACCCTTGGTGGAGACTGAATCCCATGCTTTCAAGAATGAATCAGAAATGGATCATCTTAACAATAGGCAGCAGAGGTGTGTCAGTCTTGCCAAAGATGTGGATAGAATACTAGAAGGTAATAAATTCAACCTACGAGTGATATCCATAACTTCGTTTCTTCAAATCCTACCTTAATGCACAGGTAGGGTGTTACGGACCTGTAAGAGACCAATTAGGGCAGACCTGTTGCAGTAGAGTCTGAGACATTCCCTGGTCAATGGCAGAATAGAACAGAGCTGTGATCAACCTTTCATAAAATGCACGGTGAATGGATTTCGCAACAGGTACATTATGGCCAAAATAGCATTCAAGGCCAGACTTGAGTCAAGGATGCTCTGGATGGGTAGCCTTCCAGGTGTCATAGACATCATCTCAGGATTTTTTCAGAAGAACTCAGGCTCTTGTTCAGTAAGGGTTCTCAGCAGTTCTTACGAATTGCATATGCTTCAGTTTATCGCAACTACACTACCATGTGGATCTGAATAACTCTTGGGCTCTATATTCATTGGCAAAATAAAGAAGTCCTTTCGATGGCACAGTATAAATGTCGATTTTGCTTCAGTTCTTCACTTTGTGTGTTTACTATCACCTTGAGGAGAAATCAGCTGTTAGGACTCAGGAAGAAATTGAAATAAGCTCATTCTCTATTTATCAGAAGGCCTTTCCAGTGAAGGATATTACCAGTTGGGATGACCTTCTTAGGATAGAAAGAACTCCTTTTATGTATTCTTCAAGAGGGTTCTTTTGTAGAACTGCCTTAATGTCCAATAAAACATTTTTACCTAACGGCAAATAAAACTTCCTGGTAATTACCTAATTTGTAAACTCACTGGGTGAACGAGAAAAAATAATAGTAGTCTTAACTGCTGTATAATATTAAGACAAAAATTTTCTGGCACTATTTGCAGATTTCAACTTAAATGTTTCATTCAGGGTGAAAACTGAGCTGGGACACATCCTGGGAGAAATAGCTATGGTTTTGTTCATTCTTTCTGCCTAAACAGGAAATTGCTTTTCTGAGTCTACACTATTTTAACAGCACCTAAACGCTGCTCACTGCTTTGACTTCAGTTGTAATACCTCACAAGGAAATGGTTTGGGGCAGGGGAGAGCAGGTCAGATGCCAGATTGGGGTGAGTAAAATAAAGAAACAATAATAATCCCCAAATCCATCCCTAAATAATTAGTTGCTATTTTTTTTAGAAACCTGCCGTTAAAAAAAAAAGTTGGCTCTAGAGAACAAGCAGATGCTTACTACATGTCCTTAGGCGGGCATACTAACCACTGTAATGCATTAGAGATAACTACAAATGTTAGTTGTAGACTGGAAAACTGGAAAATTTTAATGTTTTCAAAGACATTCTATATAATTGCCGTAAGTTCCTATTTGAAATATTGCCTATACTTTCTGAATTTCAAAGGTAATAAAAATTACCATTATATCTAAAGATGGATACATTGATAACTTTACATCTTTTCTATTATAACCACTTTGGCATACCTTAAACTATATATTTCTGCCTTAAACTATACATTTCTGATAGGGAGGGTATTTTTTAAAGTGAGACTAATTTGAGACCAAAAGAGGAATAAAGGGGATTAATGATGTTCATCTTTCCTCCCAAAACAGAAAATTGAGTGTCAACATCAAAATTAACTCAGCAACAGCTTTCCTCAAATTTTTGGCATGGTGAAGTTGAATGACAATGCTACTACCCTCTCATTTTCAGGCTGAATATTTTTAGGTAATTTACTAAACTTCTTTGATTCTCACCTGTATCAGCTCTCCAATAGATATATTAATATATCTTTCTTAGGGACAGTGGGAGGATTTAGTGAGATGAATGTATGTAAGAAGGTGGTTAGTATACTTTGTGGCATGTAATAGGCGCTCAATAAATGTTAGTTCTCCTCTAAATATATATGTAGGCCACATGGTTTGTTTTGTTTTACAGCAAGAGAAACGGAGCTGGTGAAATAACATGGCTAATGAAAAATCAGTGAGCTATTTAGAGGCAAAGCTGGTCCTCGAATCTGATCTCCTTACCTTTCAGTTAACACATATAGTGGGTACCAGGAAAACCGGCTATCACAGGAATGAACACTTTGGAGTCAGACCTAAACTCTAACCCAATGCATGGGTCTACCAAGTCATTTAACTCTCTGAGTCCCAGTTTCATCATTTAGAAAAATAGAAAAAAATAGCCACCTCACAGAGGTAGCATAAAAATTAATTGGGAAACGTGAGTAATATGCCAGTACCTAGCAGGTACTTAAAATTCACCAAAGGTTAGCGATTATTATTAAATATTTACTGGATATTAGGCACCAGGAAAAGTACTATGAGATGCCCTAAAATTCCTTACCCTGGAAGAGTTTTTGAGAAAATGACAGAAGGAAAATAAATATTGTTTTATATTTATTAAACAAAGCAGTGTTTAAATGACAAATAAGTGATATAGATAAGAAGCTAATGAGTTAAAATGATGGGGAAACTGACCATTTTATGTTGAGGCAGCCAGAAAAAGCCTCACTGGAAAAAGGAGAATTGAAGTCAAGCTCAAGAGAAGCAGATTCATTCATCTTGATAAAATTTTAGTTCTTGTTTTTTCCTTTTCCTAGAAGAAAGTTGACAAAGGAACTTCAATTTCAGAATTGTGAGAGAGAAACCATATTCTCTCTGGGGAGTTGTTAGGGAATACAGCTTTCTGGATGAAGGCTGATGGCAAATATTTTATCTTGAATATCAGAAAGATAGCCACCGCATAAGTTTCCTGGGTGTGCATGTGTGTGTGTGTGCATGTATACACATGCTTGTTCACAAGTTTTCAGGAGTTGGTCCACTTCAACTCCAAAAACACGAGTTGTTTTCTAAGCCAACAGATTGTACATCTTAATAGTTCCCTCATCTGCAGCACAGCAGAAAAAGAATCTCATCGAGTTATTTCTCAACAGCGACTCCACGGACAATTGATGCACCCATTGAAAACACTGGTCGTGTGTCTGCTTTGGTTACTGTTTTGATGTGCTTTCTAACGGTGCTGCTTGCCTTTGGCAATAATTGTAATTCAATTTATACATCTACAAAATCATCCAATCCTGCGGCCTATTCAGTGCCACAAAATAACTTTACTCTTTAGAGTTAATCAGCCTTGTATTGTATATCTTCTATTACCTAGATTTCACTGCATCTCCCACTTTCAAGCTGAACAAGTTTGCCTTCAAAATAGTAAACACATTAGAAATAAAGAGACCGATTTGGAGTCGATGGCCAGAGATGCCACTGATAAAAGTAGCGACTTCGTTTTATTATAAAAATCGGGGGGTGTGTATCTGTATTTTGCTCTGGAAAAAAGAGGATGTTTTAAATATTTAATTCTATAAACAATCTCCTATGGTAATATTTTAAAATAATTTAATGCATGGTTTTAGTTCATTTTTATATAAACTTTGAAATGCAGTTGAAAATTTTTCTCCAGGCAAGTGTTGTATATACATAACCGCTTTGTCAATTTGTCTTAAGATTGAGAAGCATTTTTCTGTAATCACTGCTTCCATTATGTTGTGTATATTTTGCCTGTACTTTGATGTTATCTTGGGCCAATTCTATCACTTTCAGCATCTAAAATCTCAAATTCTATTAGGGTTTTATGTGCTGCCCACCATTTGGCAGAGTGTAGCCTTGAGCTGGGACCCTGACACCTTTGAGTAATCTCTTCTCAGTTCCTTTCTTTAATACCAACTCCTCCAGGGTTGGGGAGAAGAAAGGAAGAAGAAAAGAACAAATGTCCCTCTCCTTACCTGAGCTGTCTTGACATGTCTTCATTGGTTTTGCTCCTTCAATAAATCTAACTCACTGTTTATTGATATCCATGATGTGGCTGCATCCAAAAGTCCATCCTCCTATGGCACAGAGCATTGCAACCCAAAATGTGATCTGTGGACTAGCAGGATGGATGTCACCCAGAAAATCATTAGAGCCTCAGCCCCCCACCCCTGCTAAATCCAAATCTGAATTTTAACAAGATCCACATTAAAGTTTAAACCGTTGTTGTTAGAAGCAGCTTTATTTTTATTTCCTTGTGTCACAGTTTGGTATACTTTTAAAGTATAATAAAAACAAGTTGATAGAAAAATAGTTTTTGAAGAAAGGCATGCAAAGCACAAGCCAAAGTTTTGTTATTGATTCAACAGATGGACTGTGATGGAGTAAGGAGCACCAAACCCATCCTCCTGCCAGAAACAGACATAAAACAGTTATTTTTAAACATTAGACAATGGGGGGCACAAGACTTTGATCCCTAAGAGAAGGGAAATAGACAGGATAGGCCTTATCATCACCCAAGCTTTTTGCCTAAAGACATGGCACAGGAGAGGGGAAACCAAGCAGAGCAGGATAGGTGCAAAGATTGAGGAGTCAAACCTGGGAGTTCACTGAGATTGGGGAGCTTGACTATGTGGGACAGAGTTTTGGAAAGGAAGTGGCTAGGAAGAGAAAGAGCACAGAAGTCTCGAGTTTGTGACATAATTCTAAGTGATGCATGAAGCTTTGCATTCAGTTGGAACTTCACAAGTTGGCAAAAACTCAGGGACCTAAAATTTGAGCAAACACAGAATTCATACAAGGCTGGGAGACATTTCAGTTTCAACCAAATAGAATGGAGAGGCTTGGATGGATCCCCCACCCCAAATTCAGACCTACGATTTCCAGATTAACAGTGAAAATAAAGAGAAAAATTTGAAAAAAAAATTCTAAAAGACAAGTTTCTCTCTTAACAGACTACTTTTATTTTAACAAAATATAACAGTAAGAAATTATTATTCTAGAACAACAGGAAAAAATAATGATGGATCAGAGATGACATAATGGATTTGTATTAGCAGAACTTGTAGCAGAAAGAAGATATGTGACCTTTTGGCATATTCTTATTGACCTCTATTAACTACAATATTTATCCAGAAACCTAGGAAAATCTTACTCCTAGACAATGCAATAAATGTGGAAGAAAACTTCTACTTCAAGTATGTGGACTACCTGGTACTGTTTCCTTTCCTAGGTGGCAGTTTTTTAACTCATCTGGGTGTGACCAAAGACCAGAAAAACCCAGTCAAAAGTAGTGTCTAGCCGCTAGGATGGTGACAGGCCTGGCAAAGTTTCAATAATAAACATGTCTGCTTTAAGCACCTGAAAATGTGCTGTAAGTTCAAAGTTTAGAAGAAATATATTTTTTTAAGATTGTATTTATTTATTTGACAGAAAGAGAGAGATCATAAGCAGGGGGAGTGGCAGGCGGAAGGAGAGGAAGAAGCAGACTCCCCACTGACCAGGGAGCTGATGTGGGGCTCAATTCCAGGACCCCAGGATCATGACCTGAGCCAAAGGCAGCCACTTAACAGACTGAGCCACCCAGGTTCCCCAAAACTTAAAACTCAGAAAATCGGGGCACCTGGGTGGCTCAGTTGGTTAAGCAACTGCCTTCGGCTCAGGTCATGATCCCGGAGACACAGGGTCGAGTCCCACATCAGGCTCTCTGCTCTGCGGGAAGCCTGCTTCTCCCTCTCTCATTCACCCTGCTTGTGTTCCCTTTCTAGCTGTGTTTCTCTCTGTCAAATAAATAAAATCTTTTAAAAAAAAATCAGAAAATCAAGTGACAAAACAGGTCAAGAAGTAAAGTGAATTCAGGTATAGATTTAGCAAAAATAATGCAAAACATCTACATGTGGACCTAGAACACATGGATTTGAGTTGCAAACTTGTCAGTTAACAATTCTTTGGTCTAGGATAAGCAATAGGCTTTATTTTTTTGAAATTTATATATTATAAAATAATGAAGGATTTAAATAATGAGAATGTTATGTGAAATGCAAAATGCTATGAAAGTATTATATGTACATATACATTTTTAAATAAACAAGCACTTATATACCTCTTGATATGCACTAAGCACTGCTCTATGCATCTTTTTTTTTTTTTTTTTACAAACATCAACTCACCTAACTGCCATTTTACAGATGAGGAAACTGAATTAAAGAAAGGTTAAATAACTTGGTGAAGATCATACAGAGTTAGTAAGTGGTAGACAGGGGATTAGAATCCAAAACTCCTGGTGTCAGTCTGTGTTAACCCAAGTTTTTTTTGTTGTTTGTTTGTTTGTTTGTTTTTAAAGATTTTATTTTATTTTTGACAGAGAGAAACACAACCAGAGAGGGAACATAAGCAGGGGGAGTGAGAGAGGGAGAAGCAGGCTTCCCACCGAGCAGGGAGCCCGATGTGGGACTCAATCCTGGGTCTCCAGGATCATGACCTGAGCCGAAGGCAGTCACTTAACCAACTGAGCCACCCAGGCGCCCCTAACCCAAGTTTTATATGGTCTTTGAGAACAGAAAAATCAGCTTTGTAGGAAAGCGACTGGATCTTTCCAGCTTGCACTTAGAGAAGACTTTCTCAAGTCATTGTTTTCTTTAGTATGACCTAAGAAAGTACTCCTTCAGTGTGCTGGGGAGGGGTCAGAAAGAAAGGAAAATACATTGACACCAAACCTTTGAGTCACATTATTCTTAACTCAGTTTTAAAAAGGTAACATTTATAAAGATTATTTGGAAACCATGCAGACCATCCATTACAATAGGTTGGTAATTTTCAAACTTTGTCCTGAGGTCCATTGTTGGGCTATGATGTCTTCTTAAAGAGCCACAGATTAATCCAAAAAAAGCAACTTCATAGTGAAAGATATAAAATTCCAAAGACTTTTATTTTTGATATGATTAAAGGAACTTACTAATAACTATGTGGTTTCTAAGTTTGGTATTTGTAAACCAAATGAAGCACAATATTAAATTTCACTGAGCATTATTATTTCAGGATTATAGTCAAAAATCTTAAATTCTTTCTGTGCCTGCACATGTGCCTCTATGTAGAATCCCATTATTATTCTAGTTAGAACAACAGGAAAAAATAATGATGGATCAGAGAGAACATAATGGATTTGTATTAGCAGAACTTGTATTTGTATTAGCCCTCTGTGGCTATGTGGGCCACAGAGTCTTGCCCTATGTAAGTGCACCATGATAAAAAAAAAAAAAAAAATGCAATCCATGGGACACCTGGGTGGCTCAGTCGGTTAAGCAACTGACTCTTGGTTTTGGCTCAGGTCACAGTCTCAGAGTGGGTACAATGGAGTCATGTTGTCAGATTCAGCACTGGCCACTGAGCCTGATTAAGATTCTCTCTCTCCCTCTGCCCCTGTCTCTGCCCTTCCAAATCCCAGGTCATGCACACTTGCACATATGCCCTCTCAATCTCAAAAAAAAAAAAAAAAAATTGAAATCCAGACATTTTGAAACTGGAATATATAAAAAAAGTTCCAAAAAATAATGCAAAAAAATTTATGGGACTCATAGAATATATACAAATGGCCAACAGACACATGAAAAAATGTTCATCGTCAGTAGCTATCAGGGAAATTCAAATCAAAACCACACTGAGATACCACCTCACACCAGTCAGAATGGCCAAAATTAACAAGACAGGAAACAACAAGTGCTGGAGAGGCTGCAGAGAAAGGGAAACCCTCCTACACTGTTGGTGGGAATGCAAGTTGGTGCAGCCGCTTTGGAAAACAGTGTGGAGATTCCTTAAAAAATTAAAAATAGAACTACCTTATGACCCTGCAATTGCACTACTGGGCATTTATCCCAAAGATACACATGTAGTGAAAAAGAAGGGCCATATGTACCCCAATGTTCATAGCAGCAACGGCCACAATTGCCAAACTGTGGAAAGAGCCAAGGTGCCCTTCAACAGATGAATGGATAAAGAAGATGTGGTACATATATACAATGGAATACTATGCCTCCATCAGAAAGGATGACTATCCAACTTTTGTAGCAACATGGACTGGATTGGAAGAGATTATGCTGAGTGAAATAAGCCAAGAAGAGAAAGTCAAGTATCGCATGGTTTCACTTACTTGCGGTGCATAAAGGGTAATATAGAGGTCAGTAGGAGAAGGAAAGTAAATGGGAAGTAGGGTAATTCAGGGAGAGAAATAAAACACGAGAGACTTTGGATACAGAAACAAACTGAGGGACTTGGAGGGAGGGGGTGGGGGGATGGAGAGCCTGGTGGTAGGTACTGGGGGCACCTATTGCATGGAACACTGGGTGTGGGGCATGGGCAATGAATCCTGGAACACTGAAAAAATAAAATAAATTTAAAGTAAAAAATAATAATAAAATAAAAATAAAAAATTATATGGGACTCAATATCTGTATCTTTAATTTCTATATGTGATGTTACTTCTTAAAATTGATCTTCCTAAAAGAATGCCTCTGGCCCAAGTTTTTCATTCCTGCCTCCCCTTTCACAATTATCATTTTAGAGAAGAACAGGATACCCTTTCCTCATCTTTTTTTTTTATTGTTACTAAAAATTTTTTTTCCAGTGTTCCAAGATTCATTCCCCATTCCCCACACCCAGTGCTCCATGCTCTAGGTGTCCCCAGTACCCACCACCAGGCTCTCCCATCCCTCCACCCCCTTCCCTCCAAGTCCCTCAGTTTGTTTCTGTGTCCAAAGTCTCTGTTGTTTCGTTTCCCTCCCTAGATTACCCTAGTTCCCATTTACTTTCCTTCTCCCACTGTCCTCCATCTTACAAGAATTCCACTGAGGTGTATTTTACTTTTTATGCTTAACAGTTACTCATCAAAATTTGAACTTATCTGTATGTTTTAGATCCATTATCCATTAATAATTATCATTGTATAACCTCAAGTAAGTATAAATTTTAACATTTAAAGCTTATGGTCAAGGAATTTTAAAAAACAAAACTATCTACATATTTTTGTTGCATAGAAATATGTTTGAGTGGTCATTAGAAAGTTGAAGAAGGAAATTTGCATGAAGATTAAATCCTGTGGGAGAAATAGATAGAATTGAAAGTTCAAGGATAAATGCTGTACAATTTATAACTGCCAAAAGGAACTTATATTGTTTGTATATGTGGGTGATGATGTGTTTCATATTGTGTTGGTTAGATTCCAGTGAATACACATGAAAGGATAATGTAAGAGATATTTTTAAATGTCAGCATTCACAGTGTATTATAAATTGCAATCTTCGTAACATTTAAACTTAAGATGAAAAATCCAAATTTAATCTTAAAGATGAGAAAGAGAGTAAAATGTTCTTTAGTTTGGGTTATGGTCTCCCCTCCCCAAAAAAAAAAAAAAAAAAAGGTCTTCTAGGTTCAAAGATCACTGATATAGGGACCATCTTTTGCTCCTTCTGGGCCATAGAAACTTGTCCATTCAGATCATGTTATTATAGCCTCTTGCAGAAATGCCTTCACAGAATTTCACTTCAGCATTGACTCAGTTTTCATAGACAATAATTACAGAAAACAGTCATATGGAATCCATCACTCCAGAGAAATAGTATTTAAGGTGTGTACCACATCACAAAATGCCCTCTAAACAAAGCCCCACATGAGAAATTTCTTTTGAAATTCAGTTCTATGGGGCACCTGGGCGGCTCAGTCATTTAGTGTCTGCCTTTGGCTCAAGTCATGATCCCAGAGTCCTGGGATCGAGCCCCTCATTGGGCTTTCTTCTTGGCAGGAGACCTGCTTCTCCCTCTCTCACTCCCTGTGCTTGTGTTCACTCTCCAGCTGTATTTCTCTCTGTCAAATACATAAATAAAATCTTTGAAAAAAAATTCATTTCTAGGAAAAGCTTTGCATTCCCTGAGTATTTGGTGCACTTTGTCCTTTCTTATCAGAAGACTTACAATAGTGGTCCTATTTTCCTTTTCACTTTGGCTCTCAGGAAGTTTTCAACTAAATATAAGGTTAGATAGATTTAGTTATAACTATATATATGTAACTATTTCCATTCTAACAGATGGCACAAACTTTGTTGCAGTCCCCTTGATCTATTCTTACTTATAATTTCTTGCTTCTAAATTTTCCTTCTTAATTCTGTTTACCATTATGTTATGATGGAGGAGGCAAGGCATGAGTAACTGAGAATTTAAATTACATGTGTTCTTTTTGTGAAGGAACCCACAGGCAAATCTCCACCTGCTCCTCCGCATATTCTTATTGTGCGTGAGGTACATAAAATCACTAAAGTTGAGGACCATCAATGATAAGGGGCGGCCACCATCATCATTCCCAGGTAATGCTTCATTCTAACCAGTTTCTTAAGCAAGCATGCCCTGTGCATCTATTTCTTAGTGGTATGAGCCTAGGCATAGTTTTAGCCCTTGACTTCTGCATCCAGTTACAGGACTTACAGTGTCTATGAAACAAAATTTTCACGAGATTCAACAATGTCCTCATTGTCTAAAAAAAAGTGAGTCTAATTTTACAATGGTAGGTCAAACTAAAACTTCTCGCCAAGAGATGAGAATATCCACTAATACTTCTTTTTAAAAACAGCACTTACATTTCCTTTTAGCGGATTCTGATCGAATTTGATAATCGCTTTCCCTTGAGGTTTTTGTCTCAAATGAGTGATCTCTTGTAACCAATTGTCTTGACGGGAATCACCTCAGCAGCATCCTGATGAGTAAAGAAAACTTTCTCTTACCCCCAGAGGGCACTGTTGGCCCCACCTACACCCCCACTGTCTGCGCATCTCACCTACACGGAACACACCTGTGACTTCCCCCTCCCCATCTCTGTTCCACTTTTAGGAGTCCAACACTTTTAACCACCTGTCTTTCTCACCTCAGCCATATTTACTTCACTTCATAAATAAATATGAAGTGGCTGCACCTACTAGACACTAAGATGAGGTACTAGGAATAGAAAGAACATGGTGGCAAACAAGCTAGAGTAAATGCCTTCAAGGAGCTTATAATTTTGAGTATCCTAGGGACAGAGAACATCGGTGAATGTGGGAGAGGTTTTCATTGGGAATTTATTTTGCTCCTCACTTCTTGATACACTGGGTTCTTCTCTAAGCTCTGTTTAAGATCGTACCACATCACATCCCAGGCTTGACACTTTTACCTCCATTCTGTTATTTAAATAAGCTCTATTATCACACACACAGACACACACGTATCATACACTTATCCTTGGTATAAGAAGAAGATTTCTTCTCTAAGGTGATATTCAACTTGAGATATGTTTGCCACACAGCAATATCTGAATTAAACTGGCAACCTAATTAACTGAGTAGAGAAGTTAGTGCTCATAGTAATTTTGCTCAGAGTAGTAGCTCCTAACTAGGGGGCCTTTTGGATCTATGTGAATAACAATGAGAGGGACCCAGGTAGGCCCTTGAGAGACAAGCAAAAAATAATAAAATAAGCAAAATCTTATCCACCAAATTTTATTCAACTGTGTAGTTTTTTGAGATAAATGTATAAATATATCATTTTGGGGTATGCTTCCAAAAGAATGATCATGCAATAAGAAGTGGTAACCAGCTTTCTGGGGGGGGGGGGTCCAGACAACTGGCCAAACAATCCAAACAATGTGTTTCATTGACTACTATGTGGGGGATTGAGTAGCTAAATTTAATCTCAGGAGCTGGATAAAGCCGAATGGCTATGCAATTTCCAAAGGAAAGAATTGAAATAAAAAATAACAAAGCCAGGAGTTTCACTGTGTGATCAGTCCATGGATACCCTCTACTGCCATCCTTAATCCATCACTGTTCCCATTAGTTGACTTGGCAAAGCAAGGAGTTTGGGGAAAAAAATGACTAAAAATTATTTGCTTTATTGTGATGAATTTAAATCCACCACAACCACCCCATTCCCCTACGAAGTCTGAGTTAATCCTCAGTAGAAAATTAATGATTTTGTATGAGTTGATTCTTTAAGATGCTCTGAAAAGTGCTAACTCCACAAATACAGTGACCACTTGCATGTATACAAGAGCAAATGGACAGGAAAGAGAGTGACCTTTAATATAGTGACAAGGTTCAGGACATGCTACCCAGTATGGCACCTTGGTATATTGGCTATCTTAAGCTGAAGACATTTGCGAAAATGGCAGAAGCAGGAAAGTCACTCTGACCTCCCCACCTTGCCCTTCTTCCCTGAAACCGGTCATAAAACTTCGAGGTGAAAGGCACCCTCTCTCTGCCAGGAAGAAGGAAGACATTCTTACTACCAGAGTCAGGAAATTTAGAGCCTAGAAATCTATGCAAATAAAACTTGATGAACTACCCTTTACCATCCTGGTTACTTCACCTTTTACTATCTTTAGTTCAAACCACTCTCTCGTCAATTCTTCGTAAATACATTGTTTCTTTATCTAAAAGGTATAAAAACTTTCTACTCTTGTCATTTCTTTGGGTCTTCATTCTCTTAGGAAGGATCCCATAAACATGTAAAAATTCGATAAAGTTTGTCTGAATACGTTTCTCCTATTACTTTTTGCTAGCTTGATCTTTAAACCCAGCCAGGGACACTAGGAGAGCTAGGGCAAACTTTTTCTTCCCTTACAATACAGATATCGAAATTCTAGAGAAACTGGCACTCTACCTTCATTCTAGCCTCATTCTAAAAGAAATTTCTAAAATAAATCGCTTTGACTTGACTGGAAATGCAACAATGCAGGATGATAATCTTATTATTTAATACTGTTCAGATGGTCTGATCTGTAAATGTCCACACACATGTGCCTTTGCTTGTGCTGCATCCCTTGCCATGAATGACCCCTGCCCCTTGCTCAGATGGCCTTCATCTCTGGGCCCCTGGGACCATGCAAAGCAGTGTCCATTTTTCCTCCTAACCAATACCAACACATGCTACAGAACCCACTTACACACCATCTCCTTGTCAAATCCTCCATCCTTCCAAGGCAATGTTATTTTATTCTTTTGTAATTATTTTTCAAATTCTCTTATTAGTCAAGTAGTCCTTTAGTTCCTTGAAGGACAACTCCACAACTTACCCATATCTGTATCATTAGATCCTGACAATTTTAGGATATTATGCTTTGTTGAAAGAGTAAAATATGAGTAAAAGAAACATCTAGGCTTAAAACAAAAGGCTCATTGTACTTGTTTACTGATCCCTTATAAACATTAAGGTAGTTTAATTATGGCTAAAAAAAATCTGTTCATGACCATAAATTTATCAGAGTTGCAAAATTCATAATATGAACACAAGAACATATAATAAGAAAAATGCAAATCAACCATATTATACTAGTCAAAAGCTAGGGACTCAGTATTCATTTGGTGAACTAAAACCCTTTTTTCTTTATTTTTTGGAGTTAATGATCATAAACATTAATTTCAGTTCTATACCATTAATTCTTTAAACTGTACTATTTCCTGACAATTGTAGAATGCATCAAGACTATTGGTTATATTCAGAATCCTGGCTATAAAATTACACCCCTTGCCTCAGAGGCATGTATAAAATTTTTCTAGATGTTGAAAGTATAATTACAACTATTTAATTTCTTGGAAATAGTACTGTTTATGAACTAAAATTAGTACTTCATCTCATTCCAGAAAATAAAAATATATTTTGCATCATTAAATCACTATTTAATTTTGAATATCATGCTGATATTGATAAATGGTTCTGAATATGAGAGTTAATGTATTTTTATTATTCCTTCTACCAAAAAGGAATTTAAAGCTAGTTAATTAAACCATACATTACTACAATTTGTAAGGTATGAGATTCTCTTAGAATGTTATAGTTTTTTATTACAAATAATTTTACCTTGAAAATGAAAGTCCACTCCTAATATGCAATAGTTTATTTCCAAGTGTGTTTTCATATATTAACTCTGTAAAATGCCATATTTAATCCTGTAAAACTCTGAGGTGTTTTTTTTTTCCTCAGGACATATCAGCTTCATATTAATATGTTAAAGTTGATCTGCAATAAAAGGACATATCTGCCCCTATCAACATGAATTATAATAACAGGTAAGATCCATTTAAAAACTTAATCCACCTTAAAGTTCTCAAATATATCTATTCTGACTTGTATTGTTCATCTGTTTGTTCATAAATAAAAAAAGGAAAACCTAAAAATTTTTATTTCATTGATTATTAACCATCTGCTAGGTCTCAAAAAACAAGAGGTGATTAGCCACACATACGTAGGTAAAGGTAATGGTCCAGTGGTTCTTAACAAGGGAAGATCATGACAATGATCTATGACCCATTTTCAAAATACAGAGGTCTGCATCAACTCTCTGAAATTCAGATACAGTTATTTAAATATGAATCCACAGTTGAGAATCACTATGTTAGGCAAAGATAGTGGCAAATGCCAACAGAAAGGTATAGAATGAAAAACTAAAGGAAGGGATATGAATATGCAAAAGTAATCAGAAAATCTCTATGTTCTACTTCCCGATATGAACTAGAGATCTAGAGTGAAATCCTAATGAAAAATTATTTAAATTTTAATTCTTTATGATTTATGATTTTTAATGTTATCCTTGTGTATTCTTAATGTTTTTACAAATGAATTTCGTTATTAACTCCTTCACAAACATTACTTGACCTCCCATTGCAAGCCAACACCGCATTAGGTGCTGGGGACATAAAGAAAAATAAGATAAGGCTGCTCCCTCACCAAGACATGATTTTTACTGGAAAAACATGAATAATCATTTTTATTTAAAACTCCATGCTGGCATGATACACCTGACTTAATAATTTGTCCAAAGACTGAATAGTTTTAAAATTGATATATCTTCCTTAACAAATATTCAGACTTTAGTAACATCCATTTCAATGATTTCAGCTTTCTAATCTCAGAATCACTCAATAGCTAATTGTTCATTCCACTTTTGTCTTCACTCTTGACATTTCACTAGTTTCATCTTTTGTTATGGTTCTGGCCATAATGCCATAGTATTTTACCTCACCCAACATAATATCTTAGTTTGCAAAGAAACTAACCTCTTCCTTATAGTGGTAACGTGATGGTATCTGTTGCTTCTCTTTTTTTTTTTTTTTTTTTTTTTTGGTGTTTTGGTGTTTTGGTGTTTCCATTTCTGGGAGTTTAACTGGCCAAGGACCTTTAGAGATGACTGATCAAAGAAAACTGAAAGAAGTGAACAAACTGAGTTCCAAGAGAAGTTCCTGTTCATTACCGCAGGATCTCAGTAAAACCAAGACCTGAAACAGGACAAAAGTGAAAGTCTGGGAGTAAATGAGGTAACTAACATGTAATTGCTCCAGCATAGTGTCTATGCAGGCTAATAAATATTCATTAAGCACATATCCAATATTTATTTATAAATGGGTCACTATATAGAAAGCTCTTAAAAACACCACCTGGCACAAAGACGCTGATAAACGTTAGCTGATAGAGAAAGGGAAGGAAGGGAGGAGGGAAGGCTGAACAGCATTGGGGAAAGTAGAGAATAGCATTCCCTTGGGACAGAGCCTAACTTTTCTTCCCTTAAGGTCCTCAAATTGAAAGCTTTAAAACTGGTGTACTGTCTTTCCTCCTCAAAACCAAAGCCTACCACCTTAGAAGACAATTCTGTTTTCAGCCCTTGTTGGGTTTCATGCCCCACCAAAGGGCTTTATTAAAGTGCTTTATTCCTTTTATCCACATGCCATTTCTCCCTAAGAGGTATGGATAAATGCATTCCATTTTATTTCACCAAGCTTCTAGAACCCTGGCCATGTTTGAGAGTCTCTTATGGATTAGAACCTATGAGCTTTCTTTCTGGCCTAGTCATTAACGATTCTTTCATTTCTTCATCTAGCCATGTGTTCAGTTACTGCCTGAAAAGCCAGTCCACAGGGGTTAAGTGATGTGCCTGGACTGCAAAATTTGTGGTTTGATAGAGAATTAAACCCAACTCTCTGCCATCATTTGAGGATTTTTGTCTTTCCACTATGATTTCTTGAAATTCAGGTTGGAGAACTTTTTATGCTATGTGTTCTAACTGTAGAAATTAAAAATCAATTTTAAAATATCTTCTGTAAAATTTGTACAGTATCTTCTGTAAATATTGTAAAAACTAACAGAAAATAGCTAAGTAGCCTTTAAAAATCCTTTTCTGATTTTACTGTGGCAACTGTCAGTGGACTCTTATTATGAGCTAGTGCCTTAACTTATGTGAGTGGCATACGAATTCAATAAACCTTTATTCACACTATGATCTGACAGACGCTATTCCAGGCTCTGTAATTGAACTGAAAAATCCTGTTTTGTTTTGTTTTTTCCTGACCAAAGACACTATGACCTACAGAGAACAATCTGTAAAGGTCAAGGGTATGATGTAAATGTATACTATCACAAGGCAATGGCATTTTCAAGGATTGGGTTGGAATTTGGATAATACTAGAGCAGAATATGGTTCTGAATTAAATTCTCATGTTCTTTAGATAATATTGTACTTCACATTCTTCAGATAATAAGAAAGTAGATTATGAATGTTTTTATGCCACTTTCTCCACTCTTCTAAGAACTGGAATTTACCGAAAAGCAAAACTTAAAATTTTTTCAGGGTTGGTAAAATGTAAATAATTTTGCATCTCCCTAGAAACATTAAATGGGAAATTTACTTTGGTCAGAGTCCTAAGTGGTCTTGTAAATATAATAAGATTTTTTATTCACTTAAGCTTTTGTTGCTTTTTCATTTCTAGAAAAGAGAGATTGGTGGATTTCTGATTTAGAATCTTCCTATACTCTCCAAGTAAACTAATAACACAAGGTTGAGAATTGTGACAGATAGTATTTTTTTTAATAGCTACACCAAGATATAGTTCATTCCACATGTTCTTACAATATGATGTTCATGTTCCTTCATGAAGAGGGGAGACCTATGTGTATTCCCCTAAACTTGGGTGGAATTTTGTAACTGCCTCCACCAAGAGACTACAGCAGAAATGACGCTGTGTGACCTCCCAGACCAAGCTACAAAAGATAATTCAGCTTTTAAAAAAAAAGAAAGAAAAATATGATTTTATCTGTTTATTTGAGAGAGAGAAAATGAGAGACAGAGAACATGAGGAGAGAGAGTCGGAGGGAGAAACAGCCTCCCTGCTGAGCAGGGAGCCCAATGTGGGACTTGATCCTGCGATTCCCAGATCATGACCTGAGCCAAAGGCAGTTGCTTAACCAACTGAGTCATCCAGGTGCCCTGGGTATTATTTTTTTCCTTGAGACACATGCTTTTGATGCTCTAAAGCACAATAAGAGCAGAGCTATAATGAAACTTTAATTCATCAGAGACTACATGGAGAAAGAGAGTAATGCCCAAGGAGCCCCACCTGTTCCAATCCTCAGCAATTTGAGTCTTTCCAGTCCAGCCCTCAAACACATTGAGTCAGAAATTTTCAGGTAATTCCAGCTGCTAACCATTGTTATGCCTCCACCATGATGAGTGGAAAGAAAACGAGGTGCTCTCAAGCTGAGCCCAAACTGCTGATTCTTGTTATGTAAGCAAAATAAATGTTGTTTTGTTTTTTTAATATTTCATTTATTTGTTTGTTTTAGAGAGCACAGCTGATTGGGGAGGTGCAGAGGAAGAGAGAGAATCCTAAACAAATTCCACACTGAGCCCAATGTGGGACTTGATCCTATGACCCCGAGATCATGTCCTGACCCAAGATCATGACTTGTGCCAAAATCAAGAGTTGGATGCTTAACCAACTGAACCACCGAGGCACCACTAAATGTTGTTGTTTTAAATCACTAAGCTTTGGGTTTGTTATACAGTCACAGTCACCGGAACAGAGATGTCCACTTTAAGCAGTTACCCTGAGTCAAGCAAAAATGGCAAAGAACAGCTATGTCATTCATTCATTCATTCATTCATTCATTCATTTCCATAAATATGTATTAAGTACTAATATGTGCCAGTCACTATGCCAGCCAAATGGCTGTATAGCAGTAAGCAAAAGAGTCAGTTTTGGCCACCATGGAATTTAAAACATTAGGAATGTGCTGACAATAAGCAGGCCTATGTACAATCCGATGTCCTATCATAGTTGGCATTACAAGAAGCTTTTAGAAAAAGACTGTTGTTATAGAAATGACAATGGAAATAGCTGATATCTTTCCTTTCTCCATGGTGACATGGACTCCCCTGCCAATCAAATCTCCCTGTGCACAAAATATAATACCAGCCTTGGTCAGAATTTACACTAAAGAACCATAGGGAAGAAGAGCAGGTGAATGACATAACTCAGAATCTTGCAGTCAGGTATATGACCCTAGAAATCTCTTTTTTTACATCAAATTGTGTATAACAGGCACCATTGAGATAACATGTATGACACTCTATGTGTCTGAAGCTTTGGGGTTGGACTGATCAGAAAAGTATAGTTCTAAGATGACCTTAATATTGCTTGATTTGGCAAATAGATGATGCTGAGAGTCCTAACTCAAATCCACAGTGTAATTTGGATTGTTTTAAACAGTTTTAAACTTCCTTCATAGGCAATATATTGCTCATGAATAGCAAAGCTGGGAAAAAAATTAGGAAAGCTTTGCACATTCTAGTTATGCAAACTTAATCCAAATGGAAGCTCTAATACTCATCTCTACACCATGATAAACCTCCAAACAGCTGAAAAATTTTATTGGGAGGATGAATCATATTATTCCATTTAGATTATTTCAGCATTAAAGGATATGGCTTATTCGTGCTGCAGATGATAAAGCCATGTGATCAGGTTAATGCTAAAACTGACAAATGCTATGGCAGATTTGAGAATATATGGAAAATTTTAATTAGAAGTTTATAAAACTTTGAAAAATCTCCAAAGGTTTTATCCTTATGAATGAACGGAAGATAAATTTAGAGCTAATATATTAGCTACTATGGAGGCAGTGATTAAGGGAAAACAGGTGGCTGGTACATAATTTCCACAATGGTCTCCTTCCCGGGACCAGCTGTGGAACCCAGCTCCTGCAGGAACCCAGCTGTCTGCAGGAGGTTGGTTGTTCTCAACAAAGAGCAATCAGGAATAGGCTTCTTGTCTGAGAATATGACACACTCTCAAGCTTTATGCTACTTCTCTGAGACATTTGGCTCTACCTCTGCAAACTATTTTTAGACCTGTTTATTTCTCCTACTATTAATTTATAATCATTCCACTTTCTTCACAGATTTGTCAGTAAACTTGACTGATTAGAAGATTACAAAAGAAAAAGAAGCATTATTCAAGGAAAAGGGAAAATGGGGAGACCAGAGATGTTGATTATTGATTATGCATGCCTGAACAACCTTTTTCCCCCCTTGAATAACATCTTACAAGTTGCTCTAAAATGCTAAACCACTATTACCATGGAGTAACACCCTAGCTAGAAAGGGGTTATAATAGATGCAGTAAAAAATTTTTAAAATATGCTCTAAAAAAAAGATAAATCCAGTGCAATTCACATAAAGCCTAATGCATTATGTACCATCTGTGCTTAATAAATGCATTACTCATAAAATATACATTCACATGTCCTCCTTTCTTATCAATAAAGCAATCAAGCTGAGCATAAGATTATCCAGAAATTCTGTTCCTTCCTTTTCAAAAATATAATCACATTATCCCTTTTTTAAATCATGCTCAGATGAAAAGAAACAAGAAATGAGTACCTTTAATATTTCATTATATGAAGTATTTCATATTTAGCCTACTAAGAATACTGCATATGTGGTTTTTATTTTTTTTTATTTTATTTTTTTGTCTTTCATGATTTCCAGCATGGAAGAGAAAAAAATGCAGCTTTTTACTCCTAACCCAGGAACTAATCTTAAAGTATAATACAAATACAAATCAGTAACTGAGACTAGTTAGAGTTACCCTGAAGCTTTCAGGGGTTTTCTGTGTTACAAAGACCATTTTTTGATTATTAGTAAATGGGCATAATGCTAGTTGCTGATCTCTAAAGGAATTTGAGTCTGTGTTTGTTTCTTTTAATATTCTTCTCCATTTGTCAAATTGAACAACCCATATCCACTGTATGAGGTGTTTGCATACAAATCACATTTCTCCAACAGAATTTGCCCAAAGCATTTCTTAAGCTAAGATCAAGATGGTCTTCAGAACGAGGATTAAATTGGGTGCTGGTCATGTGGTCCCTGCTTACCTACTATTTTTCATCTGGACAAATCACCCCAAAACTGTTGAGTGTCTTCATATCTCTGTATTTTTAAAGCTCTTTACTATTGAAAAGCAATTAATTATCAGGTTAAGTCAGCTGTGGTTCATTCTACTATATAGTTAGACTGAGTCTATAGAATGTCTGGAATGTTGGTAAGTGTTCTCGTGTTATGGTTTATCATTATGAGAATAAAGGAACCTTTAGAAAGACAAAACAATGTACAACAGCTTTTATTTCCTCCCACAGTCACTTCACCCCACCCCAAGTTCAGATTTTTTTGATTACTTACTGCACACCAGCAGACTCTAAGGCTCTCTCCAATACCTGCTAAGACATCTTTGTATAGCTTACCAGCAAACATGTCATTTGGAAAGGCAAATACCAATTTACACAAGGCAGGACTTTGTATATCTCTCACATTCCTTTTTCTCTTTGACAGGCAAGACATCGTAGTTCTCATTTTCCAATCTTTATTAGAAGGCATTATCCTGGTTGTTTAGAAGGCTCATTAGTGTCATTGCTCTGTGATGGGCTGCACATCTTTAAAAGAAAGACAGATTGCATGGATGCCTCAACACACCAGCGATAATGAAACCGAAGTGCAACCCCACAAGCCTCAGAATTTAAATCTTCATTTGCTTTTGTGAAAAATGATTCCCATGACCATGGGCATTTGAAAATACAGCTACATCTTTGTCTTTCTAGTAATAGGAATGCACCACTATTGCCTGCATGACCTTTAGGGAAAGTAAAAGAAAAATCAGTTAGCCGTGTACTGCTTTGCAACTAGGACACTGAGGCCAAAAAAGAAGCATGCTCAGTAGATGGGCATTAGCAGTGAGTTAAGAGTGTACACAGGACTAAAGTCAGAGACTTTCCATCTCATCAGTAGTGAAGCACTGGTCTCTTGGGTGATAGTGTCAAAGGTATTTAATTTTATCTGGTCTTCAACTTCCTATTCCAAAAAGATTAGTCATTATGCTGTCTTTACCTTGGTCACAAGATGCCAAAGATTTAGTTAGATAAAATATTGTTTTTTTCAAAGTAAAGGAAATCATAGAAACAATCTTATCAACAATAAAGCAATTCTACTAGTTCTGATCCTGGGGAAAATGAAGAAAAATTATCCTATAGAGAGAGTGATTATTCCAAAGCTCCTTTTGATTTTTTTTTAAGATTTTATTTATTTATTTGACACAGAAAAAAAGAGAGTACAAGCAGGGGAAGAAGCAGACAGAGGGAAAGAGAGAAGCAGACTCCCCAATGAGCAGGGACCCCAATGTGGGACTCGATCCCAAGACCCTGAGATCATGACCTGAGCCAAAGGCAGCCATTAAACCAACTGAGCCACCTAGGTGCCCCCTTTGATTTTTGAAATAAATACCTCTTTCCACCTCTAAGGAGCTGCATGTGTACGTTTTCCATTCTTAGAGTATTTCAGAGAGAAAGTCACCAGAGTAGGGAGCACACTGGTCTTGCAGCCCTAAGGCCTTATTTTGCTTATGAGCCTACAATTTATTCACTAGGGGTCATGGATGAATCAATAGACCCCACTGAGCCACAGGCCTTACCTGCTTCATGGATTTGTTATTTTTTAAAAAAAAATATATCAATGTATAAATATATTTCTCAAAAAAGAAATCCAAAAATGACTTGAGACAAACAAAAATGGAAAAATAATATACAAAAATTCATGTGATGCAGGAAAAATAGTTCTAGAAGGAAAGTTTGTAACAATAAATGCCTACCTCAGAAACAACCAAACAAAAAGTCTCAAATAAAAAAAACTAACTTAATACCTCAATGAACTAGTAAAAGAACAAAATCCAAAGTTATAAGGAAGGAAATAACATAGAGCAGAAATAAATGAAATAGAGATTAAAAAAACAGTAAACAAAATCAATGAAATTAAGAACAAGTTCTTTGAAAAGATAAACAAACTTAATAAGAGTTTGCCTAGATTTACCATGAGAAAAAGAAATTAGCCAATAAAATAACATCAGAAATGAAAGAGAAGATATTACTACTGGTACCTCAGAAATACAAAAGATTAAAAGAGACTACTATAAATAATTATATGGCAACAATTTGAACAACCTAGACAAAATGATAAATTCCTAGAAACATAGAAGTACCAAGACTGAAGCATGATGACATAGAAAATCTGAACAGACCAATTTCTACCAAGGAGATTGAAATCAGTAATCAAAAACCTCCCAACAACAACAACAAAGTCCTGGACCAGACAGCTTTCCTGGTGAATTCTACAAAACATATAAGGGAGAATTAATACCAACCCTTCTCAAGCTCTTCTAATAGTAGAGGAGAGAATTCTTACAAACTTATTTTATAAGATCAGTATTATCCTGATACCAAAACCAGACAAGGACACCACAAAAGGAAACTTACATTCCAATATCCCTGATGAACATATGCATAGTCTTCAGCAAAATATTAGCAAACCAAATTCAGCAATATATTAATAGGATCATACACCATGATCAAGTGGGACTTAGTTCAGGAATGCAAGGATGGTTTAACATCCACAGATCAGTCAATATGATATACCACATTAACAAAATGAAGAATAAAAAATCATATGATCATCTAAACAGATGTAGAAAAAGCACTTGAAAAAATTCAACCTCCATTTATGATAATAAATTCCAACTAAATGGGTGTAGAAGAAATGTACCTTTACATAATAAAGGCCATATATGACAAATCCAAAATAACATCATATTCTTTGGTGGAAAACTGGAAATTGGAAAGAAAGAAATGCAACTGTCAATATTTGCAGATGACCTGATATTATATATAAGCACCCACTATACAGGCTCCATCTTCACTATTAGAATTGATAAACACCTTTAGTAAAGTTGTAATATACAAAATTAATACACAAAAATCTGTTTTGTTTCTTTACACTAACAACAAACTATGAGATGAGAATGAGGAATTAAGAAAACAATCTCATTTATAATTGCATCAAAAAGAATTAAAATACCAGTAATAAATTTAACCAAGGAGGTGGAAGACCTGTATACTAAAAACTACACGACATGAATGCAAGGAATTGAAGAAGACACAAATAAAGAGAAGAAATTATGTAGTCATGGATTGGAAGAATTCATATTATTGAAATGTCTATACCAAAGCAATCTACAGATTCAATTCAATCCCTATCAAAATTCCAACAGTATTTTTCACAGAAATAGAACAAACTATCCTAAGATTAAGTGTATCTGGAACCATAAAAGAGCAAAGCAATCTTGAGAAAGAAGAAACAAAGCTGGAGACATCACACTCCCTGATTTCAAACTATATTACAAAGCTATAGTAATTAAAACAGCATGGTACTGGTATAAAAACAGACACAAGAATTAATGAAATAAAATAAGAAAGCAACCCACATATACATGGTCAATTAATTTATGATAAAGGAGCAGGAATATACAATGCAAAAAAGACAGTCTCTTCAATAAATCATGTTGGGGAAATGGACAGCGACATACAAAGGAGTAAAACTGGACCACTATCTTATCTCATATACAAAAATTAATTTCAAATGGATTAAAGACTTGAATGGAAAAGACCTTAAACTATAAAACTCCTAGAAGATAGGTGATAAGCTCCCTGACATAGGTCTTGGTGATGACTTCGTGAATCTGACACCAAAAGTAAAAGCAAAAAAAGCAAAGGATGCATACAACTCAAAAACCAAAAAAAAAAAAAAATCAATTAAAAATGGGCATAAGATGAATAAACATATTTCCAAAGTAGACATACACATGTCCAACCAGTACATGAAAAGATGCATAACATCATTAATCATCAGGGAAATGCAAATCAAATCCACAATGAGATACCATCTCACACTTGGTAGAAAGATTATTATCAAAAACACTAGAAATAACTAGTGTTAGCAGACTGTGGAGAAAAGAAAACCCTGGTACACTGTTGGCGGGAAAGTAAACTGGTGCAACTACTATGAAAAACAACATGGAATTTCCACAAAATATTAAAAATAGAACTGCCATATAATCCAACATTTCTACTTCTGGATACCTGAAGAAAAGAAAAATACTAATTCAAAAAGATAAATGCACCTCATGTCCACTGTAACAATACAATAGGCCAAGATATGGAAACAACCTCAGTGTCCCTTGATGCATGAATGGATAAACTATGGCCATATATATAATGGGATATTATTAAGCCATAAAAAAGAATGAAATCTTGCCATTTCTGACAACATGGATGGGTGTCAAGGGTGTTATGCTAAGTGAAATAAGTCAAATACAAATACCATATGTCTCTCTTATATGTGGAATCACACACCCAAAAAGGCAACAACCCTAATCTCATAAATATAGAGAAGAGCTTGGTGATTGCAAGAACCTAGGGATGGGGAAATAAAGAAATGTGTAATTTTTTTAAATTTAAATAAATTGACTAAAATTTTTTTTAAAGTTTAAAAAATGAAATTAAAATTATAAGTAGGGGTGCCTGGGTGGCTCATTTGGTTAAGCATCTGCTATCTACTCCAGTCATGATCTGGGGGCCCTGGGATCAAGGCCCAAGTAGGGCTCCCTGCTCAGCAGGGAGTCTGCTTCTCCCTCTCTTTCTTCCCCACCCCCCACTCATGCTCTTTCCATCCCACTCCCTTTCAAATAAATAAAATCTTTTAAAAAATTACAAGTGAAACCAATTTTTCTGTTTATCCCATGGTGTTCCCACTTCTTGATCTTTGAAGGATCCCTAAATTTTATGACACACTAAAATGGAAACAGTAAAGGTCTTAGTTACTAGAGAAATACTGTAAACATGACTGACATGAAACTCAGAAACAGAATTTAAGCCAATGATAACAGGATTATTACTTTTTTTCTGAAATAATTAAATATTTCAAGTCTTTGCTAATTTCTCCCTAGCTTATCAATATAATCAGCCTCTTCCCATCCAGATTTAGAATGTTGCCAGTAGCTGACCGGTCTCGCAAGCTGATGGAGTCACTGTGGGAAGATGGCAGTCTGAGCACAGCTCTTACTTCACGGGAAAACTCATTGCGTTTTCACAGGGAGTCTCACCTCTCCATTCTTCAGAAGACCTTCCATTCCTGCAATAGAATGGGAGCCACCTGCGACCTCACCCGTGGGACCAAGCTCATGTCCTCTCCCTGTCCTGTTGTCCTCTTTTCCTGTCTGGTGCAGATGTGGGGAGAAAGAGGCAGAAGACAGGACCTCCAGAGGACAAGGGAGATCCTAACTGCCCAAGAACACCCCATGGACCCACACCTGTGGATCCCCACCAGGCTGATCTCCTCCCTCTGGAACTTTGGGAAATAGCAGGACCTGCGTGGGTTTTGTTGGCCCAGTGATAGGTACTTTCTCCAATCATCATCATCATTGAAAGGTCACAACTCATGTTGAAAAACACTACATTCCCATCTGAACAGAAACCCAGATCTTAAGAAACTCAGGTCAAAGGCAGCACCTTTCTGGGTAAATCGTTTTGCAGCTGAGCTCACGTGCAATGGTTAAGATCCAACGTTTTCTAGTGAAATTGGAAGCAACAGCTCTGAATCCTGCTGGGAGCCTCCGGGTCTCTCAAGCTCATGGAGTCACCATGGGGATGGCAGTCTGAGCACAGCTCCTGCCTCATGGGAAAACTCACTGACTTCCATAAGTCTCAGTGAGAAGGGAGCAGTAGAAGCACAGCTCCTGCCGCCGTAAAATAAACCCAGTAGGCCTGACATGAGCCCCACTCCTGCTGATGGTGGGGAACTGGCATCTCCTCTTTACTGATTGGTCTTTATCCTAAAAGTAAAACACAATATTCTTGACAGGGCTTCAGGGTGTTCTAAGCCAAACCGAACCCCCTTGCAGTGTTTAGATCTATTCAAGAGAGTGTACTTTTTGCACTTTCTATTTAAATCTCCTGTAGATCTGTGGGGAGATTGTCGAGGCTTTTGAATGGTCAAAGAATGGTTAAGTATAAAAATAATAAGGTATTAGTAAGAGCATTGCCCTGCATACAGAGGATCTATAAACATAGTCCTCCATGATACTTATGTACCCAGTCACTAAGAAGAGATCTCTTTAGGATGATTAATATGCCAGACAGACTGATTCCTGGCCTGTTTGTTAATAACTTAGCTTAAACTATAACTTTGTATGTAACTAACTCACCTCAGCCTTTTAATTACTTTGTTATTTCCTTTCTTTTCTGTAAGACATGCTTAAACAACACCACATGATTAATCTACCCTTTATTGCCTGGAAACAAGATGTTAGAAATTATTAAAAAAAAAACCTTACTGATCAAACCTATTCCCATTTTGGTTGAGGGATTTGACATTAATTGTAGACACATACATCTGCAAAAATATTTTTCACTGATCAATGCACTGTATTCTCTAAAATAATCTACTGTAAAAGATTTTTCCTTTTAATCTATACTTGTTGCCTATAAAAAAGACACTGAAAGCCTGGAAGACAGAGACACCTGGCAGGTGAACAAAAGGAATCTTTGGGGCTCTCTCGTTATTCATTTGCTGACACTATCCTTCCTTCAGGGACTCCTGGATCAGCCGGTGCTGGACTCCGGCATAATGTGATCTAAGTTACATGACCACCTCCCCTCATTCTCTCTGTTTCTAAACTAATGGGATATAGTCCTCTTTTAAAGAATGGACAGTTAGGGGCACCTGGCTGGTTTAGTCAGACGAACATGCGACTCAATCTTGGAGTCATGAGTTTGAGCCCCCTGTTGGGAGTAGAGATTAATAAAAATAGATAGATAGATAGATAGATAGATAGGTAGATGATAGATACTAAAACTTCTTTAAAGTGTACAGTAAATGTCATTTTCTATAGAGCTGTAGGATGTGCCACAGTCCTGTGCACGGGCTGAATAGGCCATTTCTCTCTGTAAGGATTTAATGAGCACTATGCATGTGGTACTGTCCTTGTACTTTTGAGGATAAAACGATGACTCAGATGTGAAACCTGCGTTCAAGGAGTTTACCATCTAATAGAAGAGCCATGCCCTGCAGGACTAACCCAAATACAAAGAGGTGGCCAAACAAACCAGCATGAATCTGCTGTCAAAGGATGAAAGTTTGTGTGCCGTTGGGGGAAAGGAGGAGACTTCAGCGTCAGGCCCCGTGAGAGACCATGAACAAAGGATGGTTCCTTCCGGCAAGCATGTTCTAGGCTAGAAGAAGGGGAAACACAAAATTAAACTTGGGATAATAGTTGTTCTCCTGCTACAAAAATATGAGATGTTTAAAAAGGAAAAATGTACTTTGGACTGGGAGGATACACTGGAAAAAAGAGATGAAGAAAGAAGGAGAGAATGGACATGGGTTCGGTAGCCATGACTTGTCAGGAACCTGCTGGACACTGCACATGCTTCATGGAGGTGGCAGGTCAACAGAACCCTGAGCCACGGGCGAGATGTCAGAGCTGTGATGGCAGACGTGGACATTCCAGAAGGAGGAAGTGATGTGCGTCAACTATGGAGATGAGAACATCCGGAGGAAGTTGAAGAGCATTGAGAAACCTAGAGGACTGACCGACAGGAGAACATACCAGGAAAGTGGAAAATACAGATTTCCACCATGTGGTAGAGGGTTTGTGGGCCACTCTAACATGACTAGACACCACGTTTGGTGACAGAAAAACCATACAATATGTTCAGCAACAAGTATTGTAAAATGGATAGTCTTTCTTGTGGGACAGAATCTAACCACGCACTATGCACTAAACAAGTGTATTATAATACCAGTTAACTTACAACTACTTCCATTTCCCAGACAGACTATAAAAATATCCTGTTATGATAGCAATCATAGCTGTTCACCCTTCTTGCCGGATATGGGACATGTTGTAGAAAAATATGCATGTTCAGACTAATCCCAGCCAGCCAGGATGAAGCTGAAGTGTGATTTTCATAACTGCATTCAGTCTGAAACACCAGACTCATTTGTAAAACCACTTTTCAAAAATAAGTGGAAGGATCTATACTCTTTATAAATGACAGATTCTAAAATGCTGCAGCACAGTTTTCCAAACCCAGAGGATGATTCTTGGAAATATCACCCCCTCAGGAAAATATGTCTCAAATTATAACTTCAGAACCAGCTGAAATACAAATAAAACACAAATAAAATGTAAACAGAAATTTCATGTAATAAACTCTGTAGCATAATAAATACCTGAAAAGACTACAGCAAGCCCTCTTTGTATTTGACAAAAGGTCAGAGGTCCACCTGGAAGATTTCTATGTGACAAATACTTCCAGGTCACATACAAATCTGAGGAGGGTCTCAACTAAAACCTTCAAGTTCATCAGGCTTTTATGGAAGATGATGGATGGTGAACCAAAAATGCTACTTTGTAAGACATAAGTGGTGCTTTCAAGGGACCTGCCTAAAAACACAAGTACAATACTTATGGTTAAAGAAGAGAAAATGATGTGAAGCACAGAAGGAAGTTGAACTTGGGCCAGCCAAAGCTGTGGTTTTTCAATGCCACTCTGGTATTTACACTGAGACTAGAAGATGAGACCCAGAGATACTGCTGAGGTTCTTATGAGACTCTGAGGTCAGCTGTACATGTTTTCTTTGTGTAAAGGCATCATTTCCAAACCACACTTCCTCATCTATCCTTGAGCAGAGTGCTCTTCTTAAGGCTTAAAAAAGCTATCCTTAAATTTACCAGCATCTATTGGAACCAAATGGCCTAATCCATTGACAAATGTAATGAATGCTATATAGCTATCAAAGCATGTTCAGACCTCAAAAAAACCTTATTTTTCCAAAAGAATTTGAGAAAAACATTTGGCAGACTTAAGCCATGCATAATATGCTGTGATAATAAATATGAAATAAATAAACTATGGAAAATATAACTCAAAACAAATAATAAAATAAAACATAGGGGATTTCCAGGATTAACTGGGCCTTCAAGACCATCTAAATAAATCTCTTTATTTTTATATGATCAAATTTAAACAAAAAATTTAAATAACTTTGCCACTTAAGTAATAAAAATTAAGTGAATGTCAAACTATGATCTAACAAGATAATTTGTACATTGTTTGTATTGTTCTTATACTCACAGAAATTAAAACTGAGTGGCATAAACAATGAATCTTGGAACACTGAAAAAATAAAATAATGTAATAAAAAAAATAAATAAGCTTTAAAATGTTAAAAAAAAAAAAGCTGAGTGGCATTTATCCCAATTAAACTAAAATCCGAACACTTCAATGACTGTATATAATTAATGGCATTTATAAGGTATATCATATCTCTCCTAAAAGTTTCCATAAAAGATCCTGACGATAAATAATCATAGTTTCTGGTCTTACTCTACTTATTTTCTCGAGCAATTTAAGAAATGCAAAAGTGGGTTAGGACATTACACATAGAATACAGCCATATTAATGGGACCTAAGAATCAAAACTTTCTAATTTCTTGCCACTGTTGCTTAATTTATCAAAATCAATGTGTTTTAAACAAATCAATGGTGGTTGGTTTTGTTTTTTTCTCAAGATTTATATTTTATGATTATATATTTTCTTTTAAAATAGAAATAACTAAGTGCAAAGCAATATCTTACATTGGATCCTGACATAGAAAAATGACACTGAAGGAAAAACTGGTCAACTCTAAATAGAGCTTTTAGTTTAGTTAATAATAATAATATACCAGGAACCTGGGTGGCTCAGTGGGTTAAAGCCTCTGCCTTCGGCTCAGGTCATGATCTCAGGGTCCTGGGATCGCATCAGACTCTCTGCTCAGCAGGGAGCCTGCTTCCATCTCTCTCTCTCTCTGCCTGCTTCTCTGCCTACTCGTGATCTCCCTCTCTCTATCAAATAAATAAATAAAATCTTTAAAAAAAATAATAGTAATATGCCATGTTAATCTCTTAGTTTGGACAAAAATCCCATGATTAGATAAGACATTAACCTTAAGGGTAAATGGGTAATTGGTATATGGGACATCCTTTTTACTATATTTACAACTTTTCTTTAAGTCTAATATTATTCCAAAATAAAAAGTTTATTTCTAAAATATAGAAACAAAATTAAGAAATATCAGTACTATTTGGGGGTAGCAAACACACTGGGCCAATCAAAATAAATTTTATCAATCAGAAAAATGATAGAAAATGGTAGTTTAAAGGAGGAAACAAAGAAGGGAAAGAAGAAAGAAAGGAAGGGGGTGGGGAAGGAAGGAAGAAAGAAAGGCAAAAAAGAAACTGCCCCAATTCCTTTACAAGGAGTTATACCATAGCAATACAGTCATATTTTCTCTAAACCCACAAATGGTCTAGCTCCTATATTTATTCACTTAATCGTAACAAAACAGTGAAGTTTTGTTAATGGCATTTATAAGGTATATCATATCTCTCCTGAAAGTTTCCATAAAAGATCCTGACGATAAATAATCATAGTTTCTGGTCTTACTCTACTTATTTTCCCATTTTAAAGATGAGTGAACTGAGCCACAGAAAGTTTGGTTACCTGCTTGAAGTCACATGGTTTAAATACAATGTGGGGACCAGATTTGAACTAGGCTCTATTAGACACCAGAGAGAATGATTTTTTTTTTTTTTTTGGTAACAAGAGAATGATTTTTTTTCCCTTTCTATGGCCATCGGGTGGACTCCTGCCCTAATAATGATTTACAGTACAAAGCGAAATTTTCTTTCAGTTTTTCCTTGCAGGCTTTTTAGTCTCTATACTAATGCAGGAAGCTGAGCCTAGGTTTAGGCTCACTGAGGACACCTGACTTTAGGAGCCAATAGAGTGGGCAAGCAAAAAGTGGAAAAGACAGAATTGTATGCTTGTGAGCTTAAATCGCTTTACCTTTTAGGTTGAATCCTTGAAGTTTTCTGAGAGGCTAAATCTCTGTGAATAGAAACATCTTTTAGTACATCTGGCAAAGCCTCAATAAATATCCATTGCTATTTAGCAATTTATGATTAAAAAAAAAAACAAAAAAGGATTCTGCTTGAAAAAATGCAGCGTTTTCCCCAGGGTGGCTCCAGCTGCCTGAGTACCTAGATTTCCTGCCCCCCAGAAAGCAACAGTCCCAGGAGACACAGCTCATTAAGGCAGAGAGTCTAGCTACATTTCCACAGCTGCAAATCAGCTCCAGCCCAGAGACCCACCTGTGAGAATTAAATGAGATGATGTTGTGAAAATACTTGAAAACACTGAGGAGTCTTACCATTGCAAACCATGACTCTTCTTAAGGTTTGATTTTCTCATTTCCTAAGACTGCTGAGATGGGATGATATAGGATATTGACTGGCATGTCATCCTCCTCCTTTTGGCCCTGTGATCATCTTTCCTTAGGGCAGCTCATCATCTCTAGGGTGAATAGGATTAGTGAAGAAAAATATCACATTCTTGGCTTCAAAGGTTGAAAAAATCAGGTTGTTTGGTAAATTCATGGGAAAGCGTAGAAATATTTAAAATAATAGGACAAAACACTCTTTCTTTGGCACCTGTAGTCCACTTAATAAAGATCATCCAAGCTTGGAAGAAAGAAGAATTGGAGAAGAAGGAGCCTTAGTGGCCCACTGGCCTAAGTCCCACTTATAGCCTTGGAGTCCAGGGGGCAGGGACTGTGGGAGGAATAATCGGGGGCCAAAATACATTGAGGGATCTGTGCACTGGGAGGTATGTGACTCATTACCTTTCCGGAATCATGGGGAATAGCCTAGGGGAGAAGAGAGAGCATCTAAACAGAGATCCCCAAAAGAAACCCTCTAAGCCCTCCTCACAGGGCTTTAGCATGTTCCGACAGGGTGCTGGGAATTGCTGCCATTTTTTGTTTGCATTTGCTTTTCATATCTCCAGGATGACACAAGTTTCCAGAAACAAGGTACACCCAAGGATCCTCGGAATTGAGAAGGGAGATTTCATCTACACTTCAATATTACACACTTGACTTCCAAACTCAGAAGGCATGAAGGAATGACTTGCTGTGAAGGCCCAACAGGTAGTCTGACTATACATGCTGGCAGAGGGCAGGCCCCTCTGCTCATTGACACCACAGCGCTGGGTCATTGCCCCAGGACTGAGAATTATCATCAAAGTGAGTAAGGAGGAGGAAGAAGATCTTAATGTTCTTTTAATTGAAACATGAAATGATCCCTCACCAAAAGAAGAATCCCTGAATTTGACTGAATGTACCTGCAAGTGTAAGGAGGGAAATGAACACCTTTCCTGCCTTCGGATGGGAAGATGGCTTGAAACAGAAATTAAGTTCAGTTACAGGAAAAGGAAATTATACTTTTGCACACATGGTTATATATCCTGTGCAAATAAATATCGGCTATGCTACTATTTCTAAGAAGACACCACTACATAAAATGGGATAGTAATGTTTCCCTCAGAGACTCTACCTCAAATTTCTTGCCACGCACATACCCTAATAGGGACCCTAATAGCACTGGACCCTAATAGCACTGCACCTTAAGGTTTACCCAGCCCATAAACCTTAACAAGTCATTTGATGGATTTTTTTTTAAAGACAGAAACAATAAAATCAACATAGGCAAGTTATTCATGGTGTTTACCTTATTAGTAACTTCAAAGCTTTGTTTTATCCCTAGAATCCCATCTCCACAATTTAAAAAATTGTCCCCAAAATACATTCTATTGAACCCCTCCCTTCTGGAAGGACCAACATATAAAATGGAAACATGCATATCTAGAAAGGTAATTCTTTTTTTTTTTTTTTAGATTTTCTTTATTTGAGAGAGAGAAACACAGCCAGAGAGGGAACACAAGCAGGGGGAGTAAGAAAGGGAGAAGCAGGCTTCCCGCTGAGCAGGGAGCCCGATGTGGGACTCGATCTTGGGTCTCCGGGATCATGACCTGAGCCGAAGGCAGTCGCCCAACCAACTGAGCCACCCAGGCCTCCCTAGAAAGGTAATTCTGCTTATAATCTTATTCTTCACAATACTCTTCTTCCATCCCCACCTCAATGGAAGAAATATACTTCCCTGCTATACGATGACTTCAGAAAAAAATCTCACAACTTACTTTGACCAACAGGATGTTAGCAGACCTGACACAAAATGACCTTTGGCAGGTGCTTTACTCTGTGCCTTCGATATCACTGTGAGAAGAGCTTCCCCAGATTAGCTGCTGGCCCTTCAGCCTGGGACCAGAATAAACACAGGTAGCTCGGCCTTCAAAGCAATTCAGCTAGATCTGCCATTTGAAGCAGAACCATCCAGTCGCATTCACCCTAAATGTATTTACCCCCATGACCCACATGGGCACATAGGCAAGAATAAATTATTGTTTAATATTTGAATTTTGTATTGGTTTGTTAAACAGCAATAACCAATGGTACAGGACCTAGTGTCATTTGATTCTTAACCTTCAGCTTATAATAGTAACTTTGCCCAGCATGGTTGGGTGACATGTCCCCATTCGCCTAGTGAGATGGTGGCAGAGCTGAGCTCCCTTGGCAAACCCAGACTGATGTACGCTCATGAAACCACATTTACCTTGAACTGCTCGGGCATACTTTGTTTTAGAAAACCATAAGCAAAGGAGAACCATGATTCATGCCCCCCCAACACTATACATGGGCCTGGAGCTAGCTCCACTCCTAAGGGTAGAATCCACAGCCAACCATCATCCCAGGACCTTCTCACAGGATGTTTAGTTAGCATGGGAGATGGGTACTCCCTCCCACATGAAAATTACTCAAGCTTTGCTTTAACTAACAAGGTAGGGGTTCCAAACTTCTCATTAGGGAGCATTAAGCCCTTAGTAGGGGAAAAAGAAGGGA